>JAAEAF010000511.1:0-12503 GCA_011037195.1 Triatoma infestans
GCTGCTAGGAATATATATATATATATACAGTATTTGGGCTAATTTCCACTGGCTAATTCATATATGCTAATTACTATTTACGTAAAGGTAATTCACCGTTCAAAAGTCAATCCATCAGCTGACTACTTTTCGAGTTTTGCGGCCACAAACATACGGATGCTGAATTTTTATATAAATTGATTTCGGATGCACATATGATAGTTTTCTATGAAATTTGTAACTAGGTTAATAACTTTGTATAAAAATAATAAATCATAAATCAAAACTATGTGAATTTCAGTAGAAGTAATTAATGTGAGTGTTTCACACCAAATTTTTTATAAGGAATTTTAGCTGTATATTTTGTACTAAAGTAGATATTGGAGCTGCCCTTATGACTTTATGATACTGCCCCCCCCAAAATCAAATTTCGTGGAAAACTATTTCAAATAATAGTGATAAGCTTTTATGTGTTCGTTTTTGACAATGACACATTGTTTAATTAACTGATTAAACAATTTCCAACTCACTGTTGTTTTTAAATATTCTTTTGTTTCAATAACTCCGCAAATTTTATAGCATCTTTAAAAATAATACAATATAAGGAAGTGAAGGTAAAATAAATTAAGCTCACCTTTGAACTTGTTTGATATTAAATGAGACATTGTAAACATTAGTAAGGGGTAATTGCCACTAGGGTCGATGACTTTACAAAAATTATAGAATAAACTGAGGATGATTAGGTTAATTTTTAAAAGTTTGTTAATGCGTATTGTTATATTACTTGAATTTGACTTTTCTATCTTTTTTTTTTATTCAAATTATAAGTGCTAAAATTATGATAAAATAGTAATTTGTTTGACAAAAGAGTAAAGTAGTAATTCCTATGAGAGGAGAAGGTTTCTTATTGAAAAATTATAGAACAAACTGAGGATGATTAGGTTAATTTTTAACTTGTTCTGTTGACTTAATTTACAAGTATTTAATTTTATGAATAATTTCTTCAAAATGATCACACTATTTAGCAAAAGTACCCAAACTTTAAAATTGTCTAATTGAAAAATTGACAGCACTATAATTTATTAAAAAACCTTGTTTAAAAATCTCAATAAAATATTTATTTTTGAATCTTTAGTTTAATGAAATTTCTCTGAAAACAGTTATTATATAAAACCCGTCGTGTTTTTATTGAGAAAATAACAACTATTCAGTGAAATCACACTTTCGAGCAATCGAATTTCACCAAACTCGGAATTTTGGTAACATATTTAATTCATTTTTACAAAATATCTAAATTTCATTGATATTATATAGATGTTAGAATCGTATAATAAACTAAAATAGCACTTCAGAGGAAAGCATAACCTTACCCCTTTCTCTCTCTCAAAATCTAGGTCTTGTTAAGATATTTTTGAACGGATAGTTTCAATTGGAAATGAATTATGGAGCATTGGTTATATGGCGCAGGATTTTTGAGTGTCAAGTTTGGAGACGATAGAGTTGGCATGTGTTATGTCTAAGACTAATATTAAAATATATAACCAATAGACTTAATTAGTTATTAAACACAACGCACACAGAGCCTTGATTGCATGTCACATACAACTACTAGGACCAGTGTTGCTACAATCTCAATTAGAGATAGAAGAAATTAGACAAATTATTTCATATTTAATACAACAATCATATTTAACAGTATTCTGAAAAAGTAAACCTTCAAGGAGGACGCACTTCTCAGTTACTTCTTCTGATTGAAGGACTCGTTTCTTCTGTCTGCTGGACTGGGGGAGAACCAGCTTCGTTTTCAATGATGAGTTGTTCTGGAATGGCGCCGGGAGGATATGCTGTCTAATTCTTCTGTACATAATTCCGTCAGGCGATTCTACGGTATATGACCTTGGATGGGGCCTTGTAAGCTCACCTTGGCGGGCAGCCATTGAGCTTCTGGAGACTGCATCTCCTATTTTGAGGAGTGTCTGAGGCCGAGCCTTCAGATCATAATAATGCTTCATATATTTTTGATTTTTTGTCTTTTATAACTGTGGAAATCTACTATTTTTGGAGGTAGTCGGCAGTTGCGTTCTGAGTGATCTAGACATCAGTAGCTTTGCCAGAATTTCTAAATTTCCTCGTGGTGTTGTCCTGTATTGAAGAAGAGCAAGATAAGGATCAATCTTAGACATTTCACATTTTGATAAAATAGCCTTAAAAATTTTGACTCCAGACTCGACTAATCCATTAGATCTAGGAAGATATGGACTTGAGGTTTTGTGGTTAATACCCCAATCGTTCATGAAGCATTCGAATTCCTTGGAGTTGAAAGGGGGGGGCCATTATCACTTATTAACTCCAAAGGAAATACGTCCAAATTTTGCCGTGTCGAGCAAAATTAGTTTTTAGTATATTTATAATTTTCATGATGTAAATAGTGTGAGTGGAGCTACTTCAAAATAATTTGAGTAATAATCTTCGATAACAATGTATTTATTTCCTTTATAAGAAAGAAGATCTACTCCAACTCTCTCCCATGGCAGACTAGATATTCGATGAGGTTTTAATGGTTCTGGAGTGTTGTTAGGACGGTGAATAATACCTACTGGACAGGAAAGTATAGTATTAGTAGACCCATGTTGGGCCAGAAAACTATACCTCGAGCAAAGCTTTTAGATCGTACTATACCCAAGTGACCACGATGAATAATCTTTAGAATGTCCTTCCTTAGGTTGCAAGGAATAACAATAGATGCATTTTTGAATATTAACCCATTTTCTGAATGAATTTCTGATCTTATATTCCAGTATGGAAGAACTAAATCCGGTGCTTGACGCTTATTTTCTGGCCAGCCTTCCTTGAAATACTTTATCAGTAACTGCATAGTTTGATCTTCTCTTGTGCCCTCTTGACGCCATTTAAGTTTTTGTTCTGTAACAGGAAGTTATTTCGTTAGCATACTGACATGAACCCTGATTTCTTCGTCCCCTGATTCATCCTCGGACATTTCTGGAAGAGGAGCCCTTGATAACGTATCTGCAATGTACATTTGACTACCTGGTTTGTAATGTACTTTTAATGAGTATGGCTGAAGTTTTAATAGCATTCGTTGAAGACGCTTTGGTGTATCTGCTAATGGCTTCTTAAACAGCGTAATCAGTGGGCGATGATCTGTTTCGAACTGTGATTGTCCATACACAAACTGATGAAATCGCACGCATCCAAAGACTATGGCATTTAACTCTTTTTCAATTTGTGCCATATTTTTGTGTGACTACGGTAACGTTTTAGAGGCGTATGAAATACGGTGCCGCTGCTGTAGCAATACTGCTCCCACAGCTGACTGGGAAGAGTCTACTGACAAGATGAGCTGCTCATTTGACTTGTAATGTGTTAGAACAGGTGCCTGAGTAATTAACTTCTTAAGACGAGTAAGAACAGTCTCATGATCAAGTGTCCAATTCCATAACTTATAATTTTTAGTAAATCTCTGAGACCTTCTGTTTCCATTGCAAGTTTTGGAACAAATTGTCCAAGATAGTTTACTAGACCTAGAAAGCGTTGTAAATCCTTCTGAGATGAAGGTGACGGCATTTTTAATATGGCTGTGACTTACCTTCTTCATGAAAAATGTGTCCTAAATATTTGACATGACTTTTCCCAAATTGGCATTTTTGTCTATTGAATTTTAAATTAATTTCTGCAGCGCGCTGAAATACTTCACTTAACCTCTGATTATGTTCTTCTAAAGTCTTTCCCCAAACTAATAACTCATCGAAATATACCATTACGTCTGTCAAATGACCAAAGGCGTCAGTCATTTTATGATGAATAATCTCAGGGGCACAATTGAGGCCATAAGGAAGCCTTGTAAAACAGTAGCGACCATAAGGCGTGTTGAATGTACAAAGTTGAGTGCTTTCGACATAGTTACCATTCCTCTCAATGCAGATGGTGAACCGGGGTATTAATTTTTTGATGCCTTCCTCGAAGTAGTTTCCCGCCAACCCCTTCGCCCACTTCTCCACCTCCCCCTTCTCCTCGTCGGTTGAAAACCTTTTTCCAACCATGTGCAGCTAGCTTCAGGGAGGTAAAGAGATAGTAATCTGAAGGTGCTAGGTGAGGGGAATGCGCGGGATGGTTCAGGACATCCCATTTAAACGAGGCAAGCAGTTCCTTCGTGGCGTTGGCCGTTTGTGGTCTGGCATTATCGTGCAGCAGCAGGCAGACTCCCTTTGTCAGCATGCCTCTCCTTTTGTTCTGAATCGCCCTCCGCAATTTTTTTAGGGTCTCACAGTATCTTGCAGAGTTGATGGTCTCCCCTTGAGGCATATATTCAATTAAAATTATGCCTTGACAGTCCCAAAACACGGATGCCATGATTTTCTTGGCTGAAATTGTGGTTTTGAAGTTTTAGGCGGAGGGTGAAGAGGTGTGACGCCACTGTTGAGACTGCCTTTTGGTTTCGGGTGTGTGGTGTGCAACCCAAGTTTCATCTCCAGTAATGATGGAGCGGAGAAATTCAGCTCCATAGAGTTTGTAGCGTCTCAAAAACTCTTGCCCGGCCTCCACTCGATTCAACTTGTGTTGACCTGTCAACTGTTTTGGGACCCACCTCGCGGACAGTTTCCGATATCCGAGAGTTTCTGTGATGGTTTCGTGTAGCAGAGATCTGGAGATTTGCAGAAACATCGCACAAAGTTCATCCACAGTCAATCTGCGATCGTCACGGAGCGCATTTTCGATTTTTTCCACAATTTCGTCAGTCACAATTGAAGGTCTTCCGCTCCTCTGATCATCATGCACAGACGTACGACCGTTTTTAAACTCGCGACACCACTTGAACACACTCGTACGATTCATAGCTTTATCACCATATGCAGTTTTTACCTCATTATAAACCTCAACCGGAGTTTTTCCCTTCCAAACGAGATAACGGATGACGCCGCGTATTTCACACTTGGCGGGAGATTGGATTGACATTTTTCACGAAACGTATTGTCGCGTCGACAGTTCTCAACGTACTGACCTCGAACCGGTCTGTTGCGGAGGGGAGGAATCAGGCTACACGACAGTGTATCCAACATGTCGAAAACAAAATCCCTCCGGCCGTGAGAGCCTCAGTACACTTACTTACTGGACATGCCTCGTAATTGGATCATCCAAAAACCACTAATGGTATCTAGTGTAGAGAAAAACTTAGCACCAGCTAACTTGGACCTGACCATGTCTACTGTTGTTATCGGATAGTGAGACCTTCTTAGAGCTTCATTTAAGTTCCTTGGTCAAGACAGATTCTAAGATGTACTATGTTTTTTTCAACTAAGACTAGCGAACTTACCCAAGTCCTAGGCCCAGTTACTTTTTTGACCACTCCTTCCTTGTTTCTCCATTGACTTGAGTTCTTCCTCTAGGCGACTAATCAACTTCAAAGGTATTCTTCTTGGAGGATCTGTCTTAGGCTGAATATCCTTATTGACATAAATGTGGCATTTTCCTGGCAAGGCTGCAGCAATTTTTTATTCTCCGATGTAATGTTGAATACTCTAGTGATGATCCCCATACTTGAGCAACATTGCAAGCCTAAAACTGTTGGGCAATCTATATTTGCAATAAGAAAATTTATATTAACTTTATGTGCCTCATTTTGCAATCTCAATTGACAGTTTAAGTCAATCTGCCCTACTATAGGTACATCATCTCCCGTAAAGGAATTCACTTTTTATTTGGAGTCCTGTAGTTGATCAAATGGTATATTCAGTGAGTTGAAGACTTGTAAAGACATTATATTTGCTAGATTCCCTGTATCCAAAAGACATTGGACAGTGGACATTATTGACTGAAAGTTGTAATGTCCACGATTTATTAGAATTGTCATTTAGAAGACCTATAAAAATATCATCAAATTTATTTTCAACAGGTATATCCCACTTGACTGAGTTCTGAACTACTGGCATTAATAATGCGAACAAATTTTGAACGACACATTTTTTGAAAATGATTAAGCTTTTTATATTTGTTGCATGTTACTCCAAGAGCTGGACATTTGACTCTGTGGACCTGGCCACATTTAGTGCAAATTTAATACGGCCTGTTTGGCCTAATTTTTAGGTAAAGGCAAATGCTGCCGCTGACGACTCGTCTTTAATTTGTGATGCATGCGATTGAGATAGTATTAGTGGTGGAGTAATTTTTATAGTCTTGTCTAGAGTCAAATCTTCTTCTAATAGCAGTCTTTCACGAACAAATTGGTATTTTTCACGCACATTACAAATGAACATGTCTTTTACAAGTCTATCTGTCAAAGTTCCAAATTCACAGGAATGACTCTTATTGATAAGATCTGTGACAAATTCGTCGTCTATCGTTTCATGATCCATTTGTTTGCATGTAAAAAATTAATGACTTTCTACTGTAATATTACTTTTAGGGGCAAAATGTTTTTCAAATTTACAAATTTTGTAAATTTGAACCCCTCTTGGATCAACCCCCAAGTTTTTGTAAGTCCAAATTAGTAGGTCCAAATAACTTTGATGTTTATTGTCAGTCTCTAGATCGTCTGTCAAGAAAGCTTTGCAAGCAAACAGTAAAATTTTTGCGTTCTTGTCTATTGAGACGTGTCGGTGGATTCTGGGTAGATTCCAAATTAAGTCGTTCTGCAACTTGATAATGCTCCCGCCTATCGTTCGCACTTGACCAAGGTGAAATTGACAGAGTTGGAGGGAGTAAGCCTCCATTCTGCTTATGGCTCAGATGTTGGTATATGACTCATTTTCTTAAAGTATAACATTTAAAGCAGTGCGCTTAGGATGAGGAGTTTTTTGCCTCAAACACAAAGGATTGGTACCGTCACCTGATAGAAATTCTTGTAGAAAGGTGGGTAAAAGTAGAAAATGAAAGTTTATATTCTGAAGAATAAGATACAAGTGTTTTTTGTATTTACTTCTAAATAAAACTGTTTTTATGCAGAAAACTAAACTGTTTTTATTAATTTTTTTTTTTAAGTTGTTAATTAATTTTCTTTTGGATTTCTTCATTAAATAAGCATCCACTTTTGTTTCTCTATCTCGAATTTTCTTTTCATTGCTAAGTTTTATCCTTATTATTCCTAGGATCTTCACTTTCTACAGCTGAGATTTAAATTAATTTGTTAAAATTCCAAACAAAGAGTTTCAACATATTTACTCGCTACTACTAACAGATTGGAGACATTATTTTTCTCATCTCTCAAAATTCTTATCTCATTTATAAAACTATCTCATTTGTAATTATCTTCCTCATTTAAGCTTGCAATATTTTGTCATTTAGTCATGCTACTAAATTTAAAATTTGTGAAAAAAATCTAAGCTAGTTTTATATCATTTAATGCTATAATGGAATTTGAATTTTTAATTTTGTTTTCTTATTTGCAGGTTGCAGGTTTGTGCTGGTGGTTCATGGTGACAAAAATATTAGACTTATTAGATACAGTAAGTTTTTTTATAAACTTTCTTAACGTTAATAAAAAAAAAAAAAAAATCTGGTGTGAAACACTCATACAACTTTCTCTACTCCATTCTCAAAATTATAATGGCCAAATTTATATTATGTGCGACCAAATTTAATGAATCGTGGGGGGGGGGGGGGAAAACTGAACAAAACTGTTGCCAAGGAAAAGCGCACTTCCGGTTTACTACTTCCTTGGAAACTCCGGAGATTTTCGCCATCTTTTATTATATTTTCTAATTAACGTTTGGTTGGATCATATAATGGTCTAATCACTATCAGCACTTTAAAGGGAACATGACCCTATCAAGTGCCCTACAAGAATTTTCCGCGGAGAAATGTTTTAAATAAAGTTGTGATCTTGTATGTTTAGTTTATATATATTATTTCACGCGAATCTTTGGAACTGTAATGTAATTGGTGAAGTTGTGTATTTGTAGTAGCACGAGCGGTGTTGTAGAAAAAGGGCTTGTAAGTATGCAAGTTTAAAAGAGAATGAAGTATTAAGAAATAATCAAGAGAGTACCACTGGTTTTAAAATAAATATATTATTTTCTAAACAAATTTAAGCACAATTATAATATCACAAGTATATCTAGAATAAAGGCAAATATCTATCATTGGCACTGAGCAGTTCCTGAAGTAGTGTTCTGGCTTTGGAAGCAGAATACGACTGTATTGTCTGAAGGTAGAGTATAGACTGTTCGAAGGAATGCTCTCTAACAAAGCAGTTGGCCAAGTCTCATTGTATTATATTAACGGATTTTTGTGCCTTTGTTTTCTTAATAGCAATGACCAGATTTAATATACCTGGTTCTAAAATACACTCTTTTTGAAGGTAAATTCACAGCACTAAGATAAATATAAAATATTAAAATACAATTTTCGATACTATAAAATATTCTAAATTATTTTTAAAAACTACTATTTTTCGATTTCGTCCTTGGGGGATAATGTAGTGGAAGGACGAAATCGAAAAATAATAGTTTTTAAAAATAATTTAGAATATTTTATAGTATCGAAAATTATATTTTAATATTTTATATTTATCTTAGTGCTGTGAATTTAACTTCAAAAAGAGTGTATTTTAGAACCAGGTATATTAAGTCTGGTCATTGCTAATAGAGAAACAAAGGCAAAATCCCGTTAGGGTAATTCTTTGTACAAGAAAATTCCCCCGCTAGAGGGAGAGCAATTCCAAAGAATAGAGAGAGCCATCAGCTTTCAAATAGTTCAGTTCAAAAAAAGGGTCTCACTTCAGCCTTCAAACAGGACACTTCAGGAATCGCTCAGTGCCAATGATAGATATTTGCCTTTATTTTAGATATACTTCTGATTTATAATTGTGATACTGTAATGTGCTTAAATTTGTTTAGAAAATAATATATTTATTTTAAAACCAGTGGTACTCTCTATATTATTGCTAATACTTCATTCTCTTTTAAACTTGCATACCTACAAGCCCTTTTTCTACAACACCGCCCGTGCTACATCAACACACACATCACACCATTACATTACAGAACCATTTTTGAGAAAATTGCGAAAAAGTGAAAAAAAATTCATTTGGTCAAGTGGTAAAGTAAACGCACTTCCGTTAATCCGATTTTTTTCAGACTCGGAATTTCAACAACATATTCAATTCTAATTAGCATTATTTAGATGATAGAATTGTCTAATAAACTGAAGTAGTATTTTAAATGAAAACCTAATCCCACGCCTCCTCCAAAATTGCCCTTAAATGAATTATTCCAGAGAAATGTTTTAAATAAAAGTTGTAGCTCTTTTTATGTGTACTTCATATACAGTTGCAAGAAAACCGTTGGAGCCATTTTTGAGAAAAACGCAAAAAAGTAAAAAAAAAAAAAAACTTGTTAAGTGGTACTTTCGGTTGAGGAATTTTGACATATAACGTACAGTCCAATCCCATGGGTGATACTAACGGAGTGATCACGTTTCCACTTTTTTTTGCGGGGTTTGTTTTCGTTTTTGACTTACTGTTACGACATACTCACACACCAGTACCATTTGGCTAAAAACCCTTTTTTGGACTCAGGGACCTCAAAACAGATTTTCCGGTGAAAAACTTGATATCGAAAATTTGCTACGATTACAATACTTCCTCTCTTACTAGGAGTAAGAGATAAGTAAAAAAATTAACTATTAATACATTGAATAATATTTTTCTTAAGGTATTCATGGTTTTGAGAAAAAAACAAAAACAGATTTCTTTCCTTCATGTGTATCATCATACTTGTATGGTTATGGCCATATGGTTGGCTACAAGATATGTACCTGGTAAGTATAAAACAATTTGCATTTATTTGAAGTGTATTTTAATTAAAAAAAAGTTTATGAAAAATTTTTTTTTCAGGTGGCCACGGTGTATTTTTCGGCACTGTAAATTCTTTTGTACATGTAGTGATGTATTCCTATTATTTTGTCACAACAATATATCCTGACTTTAAGAAAAATTTAACATGGAAGAGACATATCACTGAAATACAATTGGTAAAGATTTTTTTATCTTTTATTCATTCACAAATTCACAGTTTTCTATTTTTTTTTTCTCCAGAGAAGTAATATTTCTTGGTTGCTCGTCAAAAGTGCTGGAAAACTTCAGAGTTCTAGTTTTTTCATGAAAAAAGTCTCTGAAATAATATTAGATTACTAAGCATTATAAGTGATGCTGGATATGCATTAATTTCATCAACATTTTGTCATTATTAATTTTACACCAACTGATGCTGTGTTCGCATCAGTTCAGATATAGTTGTGCAGCCCCACTTTTAATTATAAAGTGTTGTTTGTTAGAAAAAGTATTAGTAGGAAAAAATAGCATTTTAATTATTTTTTTCTTATACTTTAAAGAAAAAAACAAATTTGTAAAGACTTTCTCTTACTTCAATTCTCTCAATTCTAATAGACAATTCTTTTCCAAATATGTAATTTGTGTGAAATATATGTAATCAGGTTGTTGTATTTTAGAGCATGTTTTACCTATATGACTACAATGTTTGATGGTCTCTCCCTATCAAAACATGCAACGATAATATTAAAATTAGCCTAATTCTCAGACTATTCACAAACGCTTTAAAATACATTGTTACAAAAAAGTAATACTCTATTTCGAGATATGCATTACTCTGTTTTTTTAATCACTGTTTTAATGCCACCGCCATAATGTTGTCTTGAAAAGTTGGTCTATCCGTTTGTAGTATACATGTTTCTATATAGAAAAAAAAGTGGCTACGTTTGAAAGGACCAATTTAATTATTAAAGTTTCGTCACAAATAGAACCACGTTTATTGGGTCCATTCGAACTGGATAAATTTATATTGTTTAGGTATCGGATAGTGATAATGATTTTTTTTTTTTTAATTTCAATAATATTATAATATTTCATATTTAATGGATATATCATTATTTCAGATTCAATTTGCAATTACGATAGCACACGCTTCAGTTGCTCTGCTTAATAATCGTTGCAACTATCCAAAACCTTTACTCGCACTATTTGTACCTCAAGATGTTTTTATGTTGATATTATTCTGGGATTTTTACAATAGAACATATCTCACCAAGAGGCAGCAGAAAGTGAAAAATGATGCAGATATTGAACCAAAACGAATTGAAATAATCAACAAAATAAATGTAATTGATTTTGCTAAAGGAAATATTAAGAATGATAAAAATAAATAGTATTCAGCATTTTTATATTAAAAAAAAAATAAAAAAAATCTTCGAGTCTTTTTATGAACTAAAGTCCATTATTTGTCCATAATATTTGTATTTTTTACAATAATAAATAAATGAATTTAGGATTATTTTTATTTTCTTGAACAATAACATCCTATTCTGATGGTAAAAACTCTTCAATCATTCCTAATTAGATTCTTTTACTGCTTCAAGAAGAAGAAGCATTGCTATCAATTATTTTCACCGAAATTCATCATTTGTGGTCCCTAGAAAACATTCACCTAGGAAAATTGATTTTTGTTGGTGAATTTAGGATGAACTGAATCGTTTAAGATTTCCTTGTTACTTACCCAGTTCACAAGAAATGTATTTTTATATATATCAGTGTTTACGCTATTAACCAATCAACAAAGTATATTTAACAAAAATTGGCCTTGATTTATAAATTTTTATAACTTTTCATAAATTCTGAGCATGGGTATACGAAATATTTTGGATGAAAAATAAAGTTTCGTACACTCTCTGTGGAAAGAAATTAAGTTAATGCTTCTGGCTTTTTCCTCTATGCATTTAGTGGAAAAAGAGTTTCAACGTTGTTACACAACTTTTCCATAAACAAAGTGGATATTATTACTCAAAGAGGTGACTTTCGTTAAAAAAATAAAAATAAATGTATTCATGTAGTAAGAGTTCTTATTGATAAAATCAACTAGGGGAGCGATGAATGAAACCAAGAACTTGGAAGTAGCCGATGGGCCGAAAAAGATTTAGAACCACTGCAGCACTAGACCAACGCGTAATGACCAAAAGAATCTAAACTATGTAAAAAAAAAAAAAAAATACACACCACTCTTTTCTTATGCTGCAATTTTAATAATTCCAATTGACAAGTTTTCTTTAAACTCGCAATGTTTACTAAACACGTAGTCGGATTTGTTTGATTATACATTTATAAAGATGGTATCGATTATATATATTTACCCGTGGCAATGTCCTGTGTCTCAACTCCTCAAACAGGTTAAATGTAAGCATAATTCATAAGCTTTTCAATTATAAAGAAAATTGATGGAACCTTTTTCGGAAAAAGTTGGAAACCTATTCTCAGTTAACTGATTTTTTCAAAATTATATAGGTAGTGGAAATATAGTGGATAGTGATAATAAAGTGGCACTTCAGTGGAAAGCTTAACGTTACAGGATCTCCAGAATCCTTAAAAAAAAAAAATGTTGTTCTGGAAAAATATTTCTAAAAAGAAGTAAGTATAGCTCTAATCTGTTCAATAGTTCCCACGTTATATTGACTTCTCTAATACATGATTATATTTAACATGAAACTACATATATCTCAAA
>JAAEAF010000512.1:0-214616 GCA_011037195.1 Triatoma infestans
TTTTCTTCTTATTAAATCAAGAAACCGTTATAATATCATTTTGAAATTTCTTATAAGAATCATGTTTTCATTCATAACTTGTAAAATATCGCTCAAAGAAAAAAAACCGTTCAACAAAATTTTTCTTACCAATAATTGAGGAATCTATTTCTTAAATAAAAACCACACCTCCCCATTTGAAAAATGAAGTTGGTGCCTTTCTCGAAGCACCAAAACAAATTTGCTAATTAAATTTGGGTTTCTAACAAAACAAAAAAACTACGGGGACACGTATTTTTTAGTTTTTTTCTAGCTATCTTAGTTTCCGAGAAAAAGTCGTTATCCATATACCTTGAGACACGCTGTATATATATATATGGTTTATGTGTGTGAGAGAGTGTGTATATGTCTCAAAAAAAAAAAAATTGCAGGTGGGTCAAACTTGATATTCCGTTTAGGTACCCCCAGTACCGCATATAAGGTATAATATAAAGTTTTGGTCAATATCCAACAACTTTACTGGTTAGTTAGTCAATTTTTTTTGCTCAAAAATAGCTTCAATTATTTTATCCAAAGTACTACTTATACTATCTACAATAATTATAAATGCCTATCACTTATATTCGTTTTTTTTTTTTTTTAATTTAAGGCGTGTCAACATCTATGGTGATTAGTGTCCGGAGCTTTCTTAGAGGCCTCCGGACAGTGTTCTTCTAGATACAGACAACGCTGTCCATCACTGAATAGTGAGCTTGTAGATGCTCCTAGGAAGAAAAAAAGTAAGGGCAGCATTGTAATCGAACCCGGAACCTCCGCATGCGAAACGCGCTCACCACCTTCCTAACCCTCCTCTTATGTTCGAAATATTTTCTGGGAAAATTGATTTTTTTTTTTTGTTGAGTTCTACTGGAGCAGTGATAATAATAAGCTTTGCTCAGAAGTGTCATTTTAGTACAATGTATAGTTCTGTAATAGCAAGAGAGAATTACATTAGCAAGAGAGAACAGACAGACGAGAGAATTAAGAGAGAGAAGACAGACCCTCTCTGGTACTCTTTGACTTAACTAGGCTAGAATAGAGAGAACCTGTATATAAGCCAGTCAGAGATCTAAATATCTATCTATCAGATTCAACCATATACATCGCATGGTGTCATATCTCTACTCCTCTACCTTTTATTCTATAAAAATCATTACAAGTCCAGTGCAGTTTGTGTAAGTTTATAGCTATATTATAACAGTGGATGTTGTAATAGCAAGAGAGAGCAGACAGACGAGACAATTAAGAGAGAGAAGACAGACCCTCTCTGGTACTCTCTGACTTAAGCAGGCTAGAGTAGGGAGAACCTGTATATAAGCCAGTGAGAGATCTAAACATCTATCTATCAGATTCAACCATATACACCACATGGTGTCATATCTCTACTCCCATCTTTTATTCTATAAAAATCATTACAAGTCCAGTGCAGTTTGTGTAAGCTTATAGCTATATTATAACAGTGGATGATGTAATAGCAAGAAAGAATTACATCAGCAAGAGAGAGCAGACAGACGAGACAATTAAGAGAGAGAAAGCAGGCTCTCTCTGGCACTCTCTGACTTAAGCAGCCTAGAGTGGGGAGAACCTGTATATAAGCCAGTGAGAGATCTAGACATCTATCTATCAGATTCAACCATATACATCACATCGTATCATAACTCTACTCCTCATCCTTTATTCTATAAAGTCATTACAAGTCCAGTGCAGTTTGTGTAACAGTATCCTCATATCTCGTTTAATTAATCAAACCCAATTTCTCTCCTCATCAACTCCATTATAGTTCTAATACTTGTAAAATATTGTTACATTAGAAGCGTTGTTACAATTACAAACAATTTGAATAAAAGCGATATATTGAATGTGCAACTATACTGAATTAGTTTTTAGAGGGGGTGGGTTAACAATTACTACGATTTTTTTTTTAATAGTTCACAAAGTTAAGTGAAGAGAGATAAAAAGGCATATCACTTTTATTTGAAACAATTTTAAAGGGAAATTGATTTTACAGTTGTTCACTTAGTATACAACATAATTAATACAAATGAATAATATTTTAAATTTAAATCAAATTGTTAATTTTATAATTGTACTAATAGCGTAAGAGTAAGTAGTGTGAGTAATTCACACCAAATTTTGAATCTAATAAATTGTAGCCTACCTACTAATTAACTTATAAAGGCTTCTCTTTTTTTTTTGTTCACAAAGACAAATTTTTTAAAACATAATGGATTATTATTAATTAAATTATGATTAAAATAATAATTGGCCATCAGATAAAACTATTAGGAAGTAGGTTTGATCATCTTTGATAGAAATATAAATATTATACATTGTTTTTTATGTTTTTTCTAGACTTTTATTTCTTTAAAGAATCATAAATATATGCATCGCCGGGCACATTAGATCTTATCTTTGTTACCTAATTAATGTAGCCTGCACCTGCTTCATACTTAATTCCTTCTACTATACTTCCTTTGCTAAACGTTTACAATTATGGTTAGAATTTTAAAGGAAGTTAACTTTCACCATTCTAAACACAAAATTCCATTTAGGTCGCAATAAATGATTATTGAAGAAGAAAAAAAAAAAAAAATTAGTCTTAAGAAAGATGAAGTCAATTTATTAAAACGATAAGTTCAAAAAATCGATAAGTTAATTATGATAACTGGAAAAGTAAGCCTTATTGTTCCTAATTTTCCATTTTTTTGTTTTTTAACAGTTATATTTTTTAGCTTAACCGATTAATATTTCGAATTATATATTCATAAAACTTTTTAAGTTTCCGTCAAAGTAATAAAAAAAAAAAGCAATGATTTTTCGCCAACAATTTGATAATTTTATTAAATTTATCAAGACTAAAAAGTATTTTTGAAGTGTGTAATAATATTAATATTGTGGAACAATATCTTGTTTTTGTGACTGTATTATTGTAACAATTTGTATAAAAGCAAGCAGACCTTAATAATAATGTTAATTATAGGAGGAGGGGATGTATTCTATAAATTTTGTTGTTGTTTTTTTTTTTTAAATTTTACGAGCCAGCTAAATGTGCCTATATTGTAAACTAACAGGCAACGCCTCTGTGAAACCCATTCAAACTTGTAAGCAATTAAGTGTTGAGCCAAACGCAAAGATTCCCCCAGAATACTTCCCTCTGAAATTTGATTTTGATCAACACCTTATTGTCAAATTATCTTGGTAACAGATCGAATGAAATATCAAGTTTGAACAACCAATTTCTAAAATCCCAGTTTTTCATGTTCACAGATCCTCAAAACATTAAAACCCACAAATTTGAAAATCAGACAAAGAGATAGTAAAACTAATGAATCATTATTTACTCTCAAGATACAAATATAAGCACACCTAGTATATAGGGTCCAGTGTAGTTATAATTTTGCTTAGCCATTAAAGCTAAGAAGTTCTTTCAAAGACTATATTCCAACATAATACCTAAATATAGATAGAAAAACTTATTTGCCGTGTACAGACAGTATTTAAGGAAAGTGTGAGTGATAACAGAATCAGATAGATGAAGCATAACATTATATTATATTTAAATTGAATAGCCTTTCATAAATTACTACACTGTTAAAGAAACGGAGGTAGAGTTTTAAATGCCTAATTCTGAGACATTCCAACAATCAGATTCATACTTAAAAACATTCATCCTAATAAATACATTCATGCCTATAAATACAATCATACATAATATTCAAAGTAATAACTCTCACATCCAGTTAAAAAGTTATGGCGCAGTACTCGATATTACTCCATCACAATAAAAAACTAACCTAAATTGAAATCCTATGTATTTACAATAAAATTTCACATTCATACGGCCATTCTTTCACACTTGTATCGGGGTACTAATTCCGACACGGACCTACCCCTCCAAAGAATAGTGGCTTTTATTTCAAAGAATACTCAAAGTTATTGCAAAGTTTTCCACAAAATATATAGTCCCGTTTTACAATGGAATAAGGCAAATCCAAATCCATAGTTAGGGAGCTCTGCTGGATGGAAATAGTCACATAAAAGCCAGGAAGGCTAAGGAGGGTATTGCCTTAGATCAAGCGACAGTAAAAGTGAAATCTTTTAGTTGTTGTGGTTGGTTCCGCAGAGCTGGAAAGGATCAGAGACATTTTCCGTGATAGCCTGCTTCTTTTTGTGGTTTCGACCGGTTTCATACGGCGTTCGCCCATCATCAGGATGTTCTTGCCATAACAGTGAAATAACATAGATTTGCAGAGAGCAAATAGTGTATCAACCGTATTTGCTCTGTACAAGTCTATGTTATTACACTGTTTGACAAAACATCCTGATTATGGGCGAACGCTCGAAACTGATCGATGACCATAAAAAGAAGCAGGCTATTACGGAAAATGTCTCTGATGAAATCTTTTAATTTATTTTACTGACCATTTCACATAATATCGAGGTCTGTTTTAGTCTATTTTAAACATACTCGGCAAAAGCAGAGAAGAACTTTGTTTTACATGCTACATATATATATATATATATATATATATACAATTTATCAAGAAATTAGCTTCATATTATTTTAAAACAATGGCCAACTAACAGTTTATTTTAATGATGAACAAACATTACTAGAAGGCTCTCAATCATCATAGACAATTTAATTACATCCTCTTGAGAAGTATATTTTTAATTCAATAAATGACTTTATTCCTATTACACGCCCAGATAAAAACTAATTATCAATAAAGAAAATAGAGAAGTAAAATACAATAAAACAGAAATGTAATTTAATTAAAAAAAAAAATAATCGTAAATTAACCTCAAAACGTGTATATCGTGGCCATTAAAAGAGAAAAGAAAAACTAAAATGGAACAATTAAAGTATATATAATTTGGTTATGTAAATAAGTGTAATTAATTAGCATCTATTGGAGTGGGAATGTTAGGCAAGTTTATTTTTTATTTTTTTTTTCCTTAATAGATAATATCAGTAATTCATCACAAGAACTCAAAGCAGGTATATTTATAACGTGCCAAACTTCCGGACAGCTAACAACAGAATTGAGATCTCATGAAAACAGATATAAATCTTAGTCATTCTTACAATATATTCAGCCAGCTTAACTAACATCGAATGTCTATAATCGCTAAGTAAAGGTTTTTAGTACACGGCGCCATATTCTACCTATAAGCCCCCAAAATTTATTTTGAAAATAATCTTCATTTTTCAACTAAATAATTTTCATTGTTAATAATACTTATAAATGAAAACTTTGTAAGATTTAAACTGTAATAAGTGGTAAACATCTGCGTTGTGATAAATGTGGGTAAATTCAATATTAAAAAAAAAAATCTTATCAACAAACATCTGCGTGACAAACTGCTGGCGGTCGAGATGGACTTCTAGAGGTGCTCAGCGAGAAAAATCCAGGAGAAAAAGAATTAGAAATGACACCATTAGAAGATTAATCAATGTGGATAATATAAAAGCAGAGATTACGCAGAGATCTACAACGAATATGAAGGTTCAACTTCAAAACGATCCAACAGCTGCCATATTTTCAAGACAATTACTCAAACTCGGTAACGGCACTGCTCCTACAAATCCAGAAACGGAAAAAAATCACTTTCCCATCTAATTCCTGCAACATTTACGTTCAAAAGAAGAATTAGTAGACAAGGCCTTCCAAAACATCGAAACAAATTATCAAAATCACTAATGGTTAAGCGGAAGAGCCATTCTAGCGGCTAAAAATGTCGACGTTCTCGATATGAACAACATTATTCTAAACAGAATCGCAGGTGAAACAGTGACATACAAATCCATTGACTCCGTAAGGGACCAAAAGTGAAGTAATGAATTTTCCAAAAGAATTTCTTAATTCACTCGATGTTCCTGGATTACCGCATCACATTCTAAATTCGGAAATTGGAGTGCTAATTATATTACTCCGAAACATCAATCAGCCAAAGTTATGCAATGGTACACGATTAGTAGTTAAAAAATTGATGAATAATCTAATTGAAGCAACAAATCTCATTGGACCTCACAAAGGTGAAGACGTACTACTTCCACGAATACCATTGCTTCCGACAGATCTGCCGTTCGAGATCAAAGACTTCAATTTCCAATATGCCTTGCGTTCGCCATGACTATCAATAAAGCGCAAGGACAAAATTTGCAAGTGTACGGTTTGAATTTAGAAAACGAATGCTTCTCTCATAGGCATTATATGTCGCATGCTCCAGAGTCGGTAAACCATCTGATCTTTATGTTTATGCAGAAAACGGACAAACAAAAAATGTAGTTTATTCACTAGCTTTACAATAAAAAAATACGTCAGGTTAAAAACATTTTTTTCTTCTTTCCTTTTCAGTTTCACAGCACGCAAAGTAGGGTATTAAATTGAATGATGAGTTTTCTTGCTGAATCTATGTTAACTATAATACTTCTATTTATTTTCCTAAAAATCAGAATGAGCCACAGCGAAGCGTGGCCGGGTTAGCTAGCACTACATAGAAACAAACACAAACATACACACATACAGAAGATTAAACATTTTTTTCAGCACCCACGGAACTTTAAAATTTGTGCAAAGTTTTCCACAAAATATATAGTCCCGTTTTACAATGGAATAAGGCAAATCCAAATCCATAGTTAGGGAGCTCTGCTGGATGAAAATAGTCACATAAAAGCCAGGAAGGCTAAGGAGGGTATTGCCTTAGATCAAGCGAAAGTAAAAGTGAAATCTTTTAGTTGTTGTGGTTGGTTCCGCACAGCTGGAAAGGATCAGAGACATTTTCCGTTATAGCCTGCTTCTTTTTGTGGTTTCGACCGGTTTCATACGGCGTTCGCCCATCATCAGGATGTTCTTGTCATAACAGTGAAATAACATAGATTTGCACAGAGCAAATAGTGTATCAACCAACAATTGATGTTTGTTGATGTTCTGGCAAAAACTCAAATTCGAAAATTTGAAACGGCTACTATACTTCCTCTCATAGCAGTAACAAAAACTAATAAGTGAGATTCAGTTTTTTACACAAAAAAAATCTAGATGTTCATGAAACAATGCCATCGCGCGTTGATTTAGTGGCTAGCGCACTAGCCTCTGATGCAAGAATTCAGGGTTGGATTTTGGGCAAAGGCGCTGTTGATCCAGCATCGTGCGAAAAAGTGGGAAGCTACAGTCAGTATGAATCAAGGTAGCGAAGGCCCGAACTAATGGAGGAGTCAGCGCTGTCTGGCAAATACTCATTCGACTTTTACTTATTTAGCACCCACAATTCTAATAATCTCAGTTTCACAATGTGGTGTGAAACACTTACACAACTTTCTCTTACTGCTGATGAATTATAACTCTGACAAATTTTTCGCCAAACTTATAATTTTCACTAAATATTTATTTGTCTTAAATTAAATATCAATGGGAGAATCTAAATTTAATAACCTGACTTATCTGAGGAAAGCATACCCTCTCCCTCTCACCCTAAACTTCTTTAAATGAACTTCCTCAGAAAAAAGATTCAGACAAAAGTGACAAGCCTCTGTATCCATAGTTAGTATTAAAAATTTAAGCAAAACCGTCGATGTTTTTATTGGAGAAAAATGCAGAAAACTGAAAGAAAAAAAATTGTTCAAAAGCACGCACTTCCGGTCATCTAATTTTCTTCAAACTCGAAATGTTGCCAACATATTTAATTCTAATTAAGATTATTTTTTATATAATAGAATTGTGTAATTAACTGAAATAGCACTTTACAAGCTTACCCCTCGTCACCCCAAAAGCCGTCTTAAATAAATTTTCCCAGAGAAATATTTCATTAAAAGCTGTAGCTCTTAATATGTATAATTGATATTCCAATTTTAAAGAAAATTGTTCGAGCTAATTTTTAGAAAAGCGCAAACAAGTAAAAAAAAAACACTTTCAGTTAAGTGATACTT
The DNA here is from genome assembly GCA_011037195.1 of Triatoma infestans. NCBI lineage: Eukaryota > Metazoa > Arthropoda > Insecta > Hemiptera > Reduviidae > Triatoma > Triatoma infestans. Next base: position 7,949 of record JAAEAF010000512.1, read on the forward strand.
CCGGTTGAGGAATTTTGTCAGACAACTTACTGTGAGATCCCATGGTGATACCTAAACGGAATTTCAAGTTTAAACTTTCTGCGATTTTTCGTTTTTGAGCTACATACATATTTTTTAACTCAGGGGACCTCAAAATGTGTATTTCTGGTAAAATTTTCTCAGAATTGCTCATTTCTGGCAATAATAAGAAGTTTAAATTTAAAAATTTCACTATTTGTGCCAAAAGAATGAGTAAAGAATTATCACATACAAACCTAAACAGAATATGAATTTCAAAGTTTCAAGCCTTGAGAAAAGAGTTTTGATTTTCCTAATTCTAATCAAATTCAGTTTGAAAATATCAGAAATTCTTTCCTTCATAGTCTGCTTCATTTTGTGAACAGATTTTGTGAACGTTTGTCATCTTAAGACTTAATATCAAACTGTTTTTTCAAAAAGACAACTTAAAAATGGGCGAACGCCCGAAACTGGTGACGATCACAAAATGAAGTATAAGCTCAATATTTTATCCATCGTAGCATGCATATTAGTTTTGTTCCTGACCGGTTTCGGATTTTCATCCATCGTCAGAGTAAATTCACTAAGTTCGTGTAGAGAGTTCACTTCAATGAAATGTTTGTCTAGACTCACACTTGTTGGATGTATATATGTGGGAAGGTTAATTAGGTTATGAACATAAGGTTATATTATATATATAAGGTTATGAATATAAGGTTATATTATATACATTATATGTTCATAACCATTATGCATTATATATTATATTATATGTTTATAACCTTATAACCTCCCCACATATATACAACCAACAAGTGTGAGTTTACAAAAACATTTCACTGAAGTGAACTCTCTAGACGAATTTGGTGGATTTGCTCTGACGATGGATGAAAATCCAAAACCGGTCAGGAACAAAACTAAACTGACATTCACAAAAATGTCAAGCATTGAAAATATTTTTATGGTTTTTGGGCGACATCATGGCAACATAGGACATTTTTTTTTTTGTAATAATAGTTTGAATTCGAAATTGGTTACACACAGATAAAAAGATATCCACTCAATCACATACGATTTTTGACAATAATATTAAGGTAACTGGTTCAACTGTCTCGGTAAACGTTTGGCACTCATTCGTTTGATTGAAATGTTCCATTCACCCCTACTCTATAATTTTAATACTGCACGCTCATTCCACTCCAATCTACCCTCACCAAACCGTGTGACGGACATTACACTATTTATCAAATCACCCTCCAATAAAACATTTTAAATGTTAAAATATCTCTAATGTTTCCCAACACTAAGAACACAATCATAATCCACATTGAAAGTGCTAAACTTTTGAGAGAAAAGTTGAGGCAGTCTCATTGACAAAAAAAAAAAAAAAGATCTTGATAGTGACAATCCTTGAAGTTTCCAATGTTATCCCAGACCATCCGTTTGGATTTAGACGCTACCATTCTACCATACAACAAACTCACCGCGTTGTAGACACCATTGCATCCTCCCTTGAGAAGTAGGAGTGCTGTTCGGGGGCTTTCCTCGATGTGAAGCAGGCCTTCGATCGAGTATGGCACCCCGGGCTGCTCTGGAAACTTAAGGGCATCCTTCCAGCCACCTATTATCTTATCCTAAAGTCATATTTATGCTGATAGGTGTTTTCAAGTACAAATCGGATCATCTTTCTCTCCTTTCAATCATACCGAAGCTGAAGTGCCGCAAGGCAGCATTCTAGGTCCTATCCTTTACACTGCAGACATCCCAACACATCCTGATACCATCCTTCTCACCTATGCAAATGATACTGCTATCCTGTCTTCCAATAATGATCACGTAACAGCCCATAGAAATCTAAAAACCCACCTCCCCTCCATAGAAAATTGGTTCAAAAAATGGGTCATTAAACTCAATAAAAATAAGTCCCAAAATATTAACTTCACTCTACGTCGCATTACTCTTCCCCCCAATCTACTACAACTTAATTTCCTTACCAGTGGTCAACGTTGCTCGCTAACTTGGGCTTTACTTAGACCGAAGACTTACATGGAATCCTCACAGACGACTTAAAAGAATAGAACTAAAGAGACGCTTTCGACAACTTAAAAGACTACTGGACAACAGATCTAAACTCTCCCTAGACAACAAAAGACTAATTTATACATCTATTTTGAACCCTATCTGGGTGTAAGGGATAGAACTATGGGGTTCAACCAAACGCTCCAATCTCCAAAGACTCCAATCCCTACAATCCAGAATCCTCCGTAACATTGTAAACACTCCTTTTTACGTCTCCAACCGAACATACATACTGATCTCAATATACAGTTCATTGCTCAAGTCGCCCAAACCCGTTACAGGAAATTCCATATTAACCTACAGACTCGCACAAACCCTTTAATTCAACACCTATCTTCCCGAACACTTCCTAATAACCCTCCTAGACGTCTTAAAAGATGATGGCCTCGTGATGTCCTTTCAAGTGAAAACAGTCAATAGTGATTTTGTATAGTTTTAGAGTGTTACCATTGGGTAGCTTCTCCACTCATTTTGTAATGTATGTTCTTTGTATGATTGTTACTTATAGCGCTATAGCGGTGATTGTAGCATGATAAAGATTGAAAAAAAAAAAAAAAAGATAGAGACAAATTCTGAAAATGAAGATAACATATCAATTAATTAGGAAATTTATCTAAAACTAGTGATACTGTATCAAATATACTATAAAAGCACCATCCTTAGAAAGTCAGACTTATTGATTGGTGTAATGCCATCGCGCTCATATAATAACTCGTTTATCAGCTATCTTATAAAAAAAAAAAGAGAAAGAAAGCAAAGGAGTAAGAACAGATTTCCAAGTGGTTGAAATCGTCTAAACATGAAAACATGCAAATCTATAATTTGTTATTTCCGTGGAAATAACGAGAATATCGCATGTGGGTTACTTTAAACCCAAAAATAATATACCGTCAACAAATGCTTTGTAAGTGTCGCGGATGTATATTTCAAGTAGTTGGACAGAACAAAGGTGATACACTGAAAATCTTTTTAAACATCTATAATATTCATGGAGAATAAATTTATTAACACATCAATCATTTATCTTCTTCAATCATTTTTCAATTATTTAATATTGCTTATATTAATTATAAAATAATTTTATATTAATTATAAAAATGACCATTTAAAATGTCTCCTTTTTTCCCTCCAGAGATTTTATCCTTGATAGCCCGCTTCAGTTTGTGATTCATCGACCGGTTTCAAAACTTGGCCTATCATCAGGATATCTTGATAAGCTACAAAGCGAATCTAAGACCCTCGAGAGGACTGGGGCGGGAGTAGTTGGTCCAAGGATCAAGCACTCGGAACCCATGGGTAATTTTCCCAAGCATCTTCCAGGCAGATATATGCGCTATTAGAAGATGCGTACAATTTAACCTCGATAGGGGATACAGAAACCAAGAGATTGCAATCCTTTCCGATAGTCAAGCAGCCGAGGATTGAGTGTATCGGTTATCAGCTCTAAAATGGTCTGGGAATGCCTAGGTAAACTTAATAACCTAGGCAGGAGGAACAAAGTTACTCTGTGGAGGGTGCCGGGGCAAGTTGGCATTGAAGGGAATGAGATGGCCGACGCCCTGGCCAAGTTAGGCGCTAGGGCTCCGCTCCTAAGGCCGGAACCTTTTTGTGGGGTCAGCGACCAGTTTCTGTTTTGAGGAACTGTAGGAAGGAGGAGGAGACGAGGAGATCTCAATTCTGGTACTCTCTCCCCGGTTTGCGGCAGGCTAAGATATGCTTGGGAAATTATAACCAACGGAGATCGGAGGCTTGCATCGGATTGAGCAAGAACAAGCTCCGCGTTCTTACGGGTTTCCTCACGGGGTATTGCCGACTTCGAGGGGCACCTGGTGAAGCTGGATTTGGAAAGTGACAGCTCATGCAGATTCATGCTGGAGGAAACTCCACTAAATCTCCTAACAGACTGCGAGGCTGCCACTCAGAAAAGATTCAAGAACCTAGGTAGCTACCAGGTGGAGGAGGGGGATATACCCTCTTTAGAGCCTGTCAGGGTATTGGGATTCCTCAGGGATCTCAACCTGATGGAGGTTTTGTAGAACGGATGTTCAGAGAACGATATCTGTTCGGTGCTGTGGGCAATAGCCTGCGGCATTCAGGGGGCATAGCAAAATAGATCGAAACAGGTCGCGATGCATTGGCCTCTCCTTCAAAAAAAAAAAATAAAAAAAAAAAAAAAAAAATACAAAGCGAAATCAATTTACACACTTAATACACAAAAATATTTTTAAAGAGATTATAGGAGCTTTAAAGTTGGAATTTTTTTTCTCAACGTTTAGTCGGTTTTAAATAAATATGGTTATGGGGGGGGAGCACATTTTGGTTCTTAGCAACAGCAAGTATTCTAATATCTTCACAAAAAAAAAAAATGCAAATCAAAATCAGTTTACACACTCAATACACAAAAATATTTTTAAGGAGATAATGGGCGCCCATTTGTGGCCCAATTTTGCTTAAAACTTGGAATGTTTTTTTTTTCAACGTTTAATCGGTTTTAAATAAATATAGTTATGGGGGGGGGAGCATGTTTTGGTTCTTAGCAGCAGCAAATATTCTAATATGTTTACATTGTAGACCAGTATTCAGCACCTCGATCAGTCTCAATAATATTTGAAATTTTAAATAGCAAATTCCCTTAGATCCCAACAACAACAACAACAAAAAAACAATTTTTTCGGAAAAATATTTAGTTTAGAAAAAAAATTGATATGTTTATTGCATTATGTGCAATTAATATTCCAATTTTTAAAATAAAAAAATGTTTGGTGTGAAAGATTCACACGACTTTCTCTTTATGCAATGTTTCTGAAATGGCAAATTTTCATCACACTTATAATTCTCACTAGTGATTAAAACCGTCAGTGTTTTTATAAAGAAAATCATCGGAAACTGAAAAACCTGTACAAGTGAATTTACACTTCCCTTAAACTAATTTGCTTTAAATTCGGAATTTTCATATTACATTTCATTGTAATTAATATTATGTAGGTGACAGAATGATATAATAAATTGAAATAACACTTTAAGGAAAAACATAACCCTACCCCTCCTCGCCAAAACCACTCTTAAATGAATTTTTCCAGAAAAATGTTTCAAATAAAAGTTGTTAACAGTTTATATGTGTAGTTATTATTATTATTATTCAAGGAGGTAATGCAAACCCTAACGCTAGCCAAATCCTCCCTGGGCCCATACAGCTAAGACCCCTAAAGAATAACAACTACGGGTCTGAATATAAAATTCCAGGCGCAACAGTGTTTAACCTCATCTAAGTTTCCACCAACAGACCTAAACAATCGGACCAAAACCTTAACAAGGGACACAGCTTAAGATCTTCTACCGATATCCTATTCCGGCCGAAGATCCTAAACCTAATCTCCTCACAGCCCAAACAATCCGTCATTAGATGCATGGGTTTTTCCTTCTCCGTCTCACAAACTCGACAAAAGGGGTTAGGCATGAGCCCCATAGTATAGAGATGTCTTCTTAAGCCACAATGCCCAGTTAGGTAGCCAAGCAGATGCCTGAGAGAGGTCTCATCCACGAGGATGAGTGCTGCGAGGTCATCCACGTCGGCAAGCCAGAAGACACACCAACAACAGGTTCGGGACCAATGAAAGGGAGAGAGGCGCCTAATTCGGCAAACCTATCCAAAGATTCCCATATGGCCTGGAAGCACATCCTTCAATGAAAAAAGATATTCCAGTCTTTTAGAACATTCCAACATCAATCTGGAAGGGAAGACACATGAACTAAGCGTCTTCATATATGTGTAGTGTGTGGGAGGGGGGTTAATAGTACCGAGTTTAACGAAAATAGTTTGCGACGCTGTTTTTTTTGAAAAAAAAAAATTCAGAAAAAAAAAATGAAAAACTCGTTCAGTAAAGTTACATTTATGGTCAACGATTTTGTTCAAAATCTAATCCTCGGTTGCCAAGATGGCACTTAAAACTAAATATAAAGTTTGAACTTTCTACAATTTTTGTTTTTACAGTTATACTGACTTAACATACTTACATATAGATACATACGCACTCAACACACACACATACACATGCCAATTTCTAAAAAACACTTTATCGGACTCCGTGGACCTCAAAACAGTGAAAAATCAATTTCAAAATATTCACACGATTACAATACTTCCTCCTACAGCGGCAGTTAGAGAAAGCTAAAATCTGATATAAACACTCATACGGACATTCTCATACTTTTTCAGTTACAGTTATATATCTTTATACCGTAATGACATGGCAAAGTCATTGACATCGGCAAAGTCAAACACCAAAGAAATAATAATTTACAACTAGTGGTTCCAGCCAGCTGCTACCTTAACAAAGAGTGGCAGTAATAAAACCTGCGACCTAGTTGGCCGCCGGCTTCAAGACAGCCGCGGCCAAACAAACGATTAACAAAGCCTTTTCATCAATACTGTACATCAATAAGCAAGCACCGCGATAAGGTTGGCCACTGAACTGACTGACCTGAATAAGGTCACCAAACTACGAAGGTCGCACACTAGGACAGATGTCTTGGTGTGAGTGTGAACAACAGTATTATATAAACTCTATGATATACGACGAAATCATTATTATATCATCTACGGCCAAACGAGCACGTCTATATACACGAGCGGCAATTACTATACACGGTTATATTCAAACTTATCATTCTCTTAGTTGTGCACTTTAGTTTAGTTATTTTATCATTCTAATTTATCTTCTATTTATTACTAAGTATTTTATTATAATTATTAGTTACCATTTCTAACGTTCAAAGTATTGTTCAATTATAGTATTTTTTATATAACCGTTTAATTATTCGAGCACTAACTTCCCAAAATCTCTCAACTAACTTTCGCCCTCTTCAAGACATCTGCTACTCCAGGAATCACACACATCAAACGATTCCATTACAATACCGACATGATTACATGATCACACATTGTAAGATGTAGGATACGCATTCTACCTATATAGCATTCCACAGATAGCATTTCTTTACTTTTGGCAGGAAACAGAAATACAAATACCAAAAATCTAAGTTGTTACAAAAAAGAAAGTAGATGATGATCAGTCACTGCTTACTGGCATCCAAATGAATCATCTTATTAAAAAAATACTTATTTTTGCCAGGAAATCTAGGCTATCCCAAACATTGCATAATATACCAATCGGGCCGGCCATATTTCAAAAATAACTATTCTTAAATTAAGTGGACCAGGTCAACAAACACTGTTTCTACAGGATTCTTCTCGACTACCACTATTGAAACCATTTTTTTTTTCCAAAATCTTGACCCGACGAAATAAACAAAAAAAAAAAAAACGCATTCCAAGAATATTGTTTGCAAACTAGATATTTTTTTTAACGAAGGGATTTTGGTACACCGTAACCTTGAAAGATCCATTACAACCCTGTTGGTGTACAGATAAATCCTCTTAACCAACAGCCTGTTTCTCTTGATATTTCCAGAATTAGTAAGGTTTCAAAGGAAGGAAAGCTCCAAAACCCGGGATATTCACCCTTCTCGGATGATAATGTGCTGTCTGCCAGAAAGTGCATTCAGTCTCTTCCATCCTCTCGCAGAATCTGCAGTTACTATCTAGGCCCCAGCTTCTTTGAGCGCTCCTGGAGTCTGCAATGCCTCATCCAGAAAACTTGTCCGAGTTTTGTTTAGGCATATGAACGTTTTCTGATCACAGTTCCCCTGTAAAGTCTTGGCCTCCCTGAGTCCTGCCAATAATTTTCATTTCTATCAAAAAGGCAATTTAGAAAGACATTTAGTTTGGTAGTTAAAAAATTATAAACTTAATAGTTAAAATGAAGATTTTTTTCCCAATTCTATTTTCATTTCATATTGTCATTTTTCTGTCAATGTCTTTACTTTTTCTTATGTTTAGAACCAAATAGTTGTAGTACATCTGATTAAAGAAGTATCAAACAAATATTTATATTATCTATTTGGAAAATAGGCAGGTAGAAACCTTAGATTGAATAGATAATTAGACAATAATAATTAAATAAATCAAACTAAAAAGATTCAAGAATTTAATAGCAAGGTCACTAACATGAGATACCACTAGTTTCTATTTAGAACTATTCTGACCTTGCTGCTTCTCTATTCAATACATATTTTTAATCAGTTAGTGTAATATCAAGAATAATGAATCATTGTTAGTACATCCTTTCATTCACTATCTTTACTTTACTCAAATTGTTATCTACATTAATATATTCAATAATATGTCTAGTGTTGAAAGCAAATGAGATGAGGGAGTTTTATTATTCACGTAGGGTGAAACTTCCCTATGTTTCCAGAGGCTGTCGCGAATCCTCGTCGTGGCTCTGGTCTGTGCTCCATTGTGTGGAGATGTAGATGGCTATGAAATATACGAACGCAGAGGATAGCCTTCGGGCTAGTTCGGGACTACGCTCTCCCATATGCCTCAGCTACAATTACAGACTAACATATGCAGCAGTCCTACGCCACGAAGTGTTAGTGGGAATTATTCCTACACTTTGTCAAGTTATCTCAGTGTGTCTTGCAGCCAAAATTTGGTACCGGATTACGCTAAGCAGGTGGTCAGAACCCAGTTCCACTCAATCAGCTAGCGTAAAGCAGCACCATGGGTGAGTTGCCGGATATTCTGAGCCTTGACTCTGTATCGGTAATTTTGAGCTATATTTCTGGGGTAAATTGGCGCTTTTTCAAAGCGTCTGAAATTGTGTGGCTCTGAGGAAGCAAAGAATGTTTGCTTCTGGCAAAAGGCGAGCCGACAGGGGAGCCGCGGAGAACTCATCCATCTGCGGTGATGTATTTTTAAGGATTAGACTGACATTATATTGATAACTGATTAATGTTTGATTATGTGTCAATATTATGGAGAGAAATTATGGAACTATAAGAAAATCAGCAGATAGTGCTTTGCATTGTCTCGTCGGTAGGATAGAATGTGCCCTGGAGGCAAACAAGTATGCTCTAGGTATTACTTTTGATGTTGAAAGGCATTTGACAATGTATCGTTTGACGCTCTTGAAGATGCTCTCGAACTGAAAGATGTACATCCAGTTTTAATAAACTGGATAGCTGTTTATTTAATGAATAGGGTTATATAGGCTTCTTTAGGCACACATAATGGTACAAACAGAGAGAGGATATTCTCAAAGTAATTGTCTCTCACCTAAGCTTTCATGGATACCTGTTAAGCAGGATGAATTCACCAGGATTTTATGTACAAGCATATGCAGATGATGGGGTTGTCTGATGTTATTATTGGGCGTTGTCTGACTACTATTTGAGACATAATACAACTGCTCTGAACGTGTTATCTCACTAGACACAGGATAAAGGTCTTCTAATTAATCGTAATAGGCCCAGGTAATTTTTATTTACTCAAGGAGGAAAATCGTAGGATTAACACCTCCCTAGGTTGTTAGGAACATCTGTCCAGACTAGTAAATCGGTGAAGTTCCGGAGTAGTTTTCGACAGTAAATTAAATTGGTCGGAAGATATTAAGGCAAACCATCAACAAGCAAATACTTCCTTTTGGCAACGATAATGAATTGTAGGTAAGGATTGGAAAACTATAAGTTGTTATTTGCGGCTGTGATGTGGTGGCGTCTCAATAAGATAAGATACGCTAGGTGCTGCTTGAGTATAATCAACGCTTGGCTTGTGTGGCGGTGACGATTGCGGTGCGGACCATACCAACTTCTATGCTTATAAAGAAAATACCATGAATCTAAACAGAATTACTTGAGCATAAATTAATCAGCTCTGTGGAATGTAACTATTTCTCCATAAAATCGTAACTAAAATAAACAATTCGCGTGTTTTATGTTAGTTTTTCATGTAACTTCACTCATGCTTTCAATTGGAAATCTCATTAGATATTTATCCTATTTAAATCTATACCTATTTTAAAATTTTTATCTAAATATATTCCCATTTTCGGAAAAACTAGCAGACGTTTCTAACGTAAAGAAACTGATTTGGATGTTAAAATGCTGCACAAGAAATTAAAATGTATAACACCTAATACGTGGAGATACGACGGCAATTTTTCCATGAGAAAGAGGCATAAGATTTCGTCAAGTCTTAGTTCTAAGTTCGGGGAGTAGTGCAATTTTTAAATAACTTTAATGTTAAGGCAATTATTTCAAAAATTAATTAATATGTTTTAGAAATATATTATTTTTAATGCACAAAAAAATCAGTTTAATTCTCATAATAAATACTGCTTAATGTGAATTTTATTAATTAAAAAGGATTTTATTTATCTAACGGTGTATTTATTGCATTATTTAAATGAACATATCATTCGTTTTTATATATGTTTCTGTTTAATTCCCAATTGAATCATTGTTTTTACATCAAGAATATTATTCTTTAATCTCAGCATCACTTAATCTGGTTCGCAAATAATGTTCTTTTTTTTTAAAAATTATTCACTGTTGCAAATATTTCTTGAACCCAAGTACGCCTATCTTGCCTAGGTAGTTTATCCATTGCAGTTTGTAGCAGAATAGCACCTTCTCTAGCTGAACAGAGAAGTAAGAATTATTATTAAATGAATGCACTAGAGAAACTTGAAGATGCCACTTCATTTATATTATTCTGAACCTAATAATCTATTTTGCTTTTATTTTCCTTGAATCCTTTTGCGTCTTACTGTGGAGTGCTTTATGCTCCCTTTTCCTTGCTTGTTTTTTTTTACGTATAAGTCATTTGTAAATCATAGTTGTTTTGTTATGTACGGTCTCAGATTCTCTGCCTTCATATTTATCCTGATTCTCAACTAGTGGCCTCATAGAAAAGATCAGGGACATTTTGCTTAACTCAGCATATACCCTCATTAATAAGTTTCCACGTTAATCTTCTAAAATCAGCTGAAAATAATTTGTTGTTACTTTTAACTTAAATACTTTATTGTTTCAAAATTTATCGTAACTATTGACAAAGAAATTAAAGTAATATTTCTTACAAATACAAATATTTGCTACAATCCAAATAAGATTTGCTCTACCTAGATTGGTTTTAAATGGTTCACTGGAGTATTAAACAAGAAGGTTTCTAAATAGAAGTTAGACATGTCGATGGTGTGTAAGATTGACTGAATTGTCCGTGTAAATCGGCAATAACCTTGGACAATATTTTACAAGTAGCGTACCCATCCGTGACAAAACAATAATGAAGGCAATTCGTCTTAAAACGTTTTCCTTGCTACACCTTACTTTACAATCAATGCAAAGGCCGAGGTTTCATTTTACTAAAAGGTTATTCAAATAAATAATTAAGATTTTGTATCATAATAACTATTTCAGATTATCTTCTTAAAACTTGAATAAATCAATATGCTTTTGATTATTGAAACATTTCAAACAGGGAGACAAGTGCCAGGATATTCACCAGCGTGCATCATCACTTCATCGTATTTGGTAAAAACAGCAGAAAAGACTTTCTTTTTAAAGAATTTTTAACTTATCCTTCACCACTTTAACTCATTCCAACAGAGTCTCTCCAGTCCTAGATACTTCAATAGATACTCCTAATCCTAGTCTCCAGATGGCAATAAAAAGAGATACGATTGCAAAAATTTTAAATCTGGCAATCAGATATAACATTCCCAAAATGATTCAATAATCCTGGTAAAAAGAATACTTCAAAAAAGAAGTGAAAATATTTCCTTGTAACACAAGATCTAATCCAAGTTAGAAAATATAAATCGTATTGTGTAATATAATGCATATCAGCGGTCAACCCGGGGCTCACGGGGAGGGAAATGCCTGCAAAGCATATTTGAGGGACAATAAAATTGAAATAATAGTCAATTCAAGTTATGACTGATTATGACAAATTGGCTAATAATAACCAAAAAACTAAGTGCCACATTAATGTTTATTTTTTATTTTTTTTTTTTAGTACTTGTGTTTGTGAATGGGTTTATAATAAACTAAATTAAATGTTTTTTTTGACTTAATAAATATGTTTTTAATTAGCCTTAAGCTCACAACTTCCTCATACAGTAAAATTAAGTTGAAGTTCCCTTTGCAATAAGCAGCCCCAGAATCCGCGCCATTGTTTTACAACAATAATAGCTGACGACTGTGTACTGAATGGTGGCAATAATATTTGATGATGTGTTGATGGCGAAATGATACATATTTTTACTTACCAGCCTGAATGCTTATTCCCAGACTGGCTGTTTTCTTCAGACTTCTTGAAAGTTGATTTCTAACTTTTAATTGTTGATTTCTGAGTTAATTAAAGTATAAATTTTCCGAGTTAAAATACGATTTTTCATAACTCTTCGAGCGAGGTAGACGTAGTTTGATTTTTGAAGATTGTACCCTCCGTTGATTGAATTTGAGGATTGAACTTTCCGTTCAATTCAATGGGCATGACAGGGACATCAACTTTGAAGCGGTTAGTGCGGCAACCGAAGCTCTTAGATGTTGTGAAGATGGTGTTATTATGAAAATTATAGACAAATTTACTAATACACTTTTGTACGTAACTTATATTTTATACACTGTATGAGGAGATGGAGTAAAAAGAGGCATGGATGGCCGAACAAAAAGCGTTGTATGCCATGAATGAGGGCGTTGATCTTGATTGTTCTAATGGTCGATAGCTAGTTTGACTAGCTTGTAGAGAATTCTCTGGCATGTAAAAAGAGTTTTGACAGACAGTTGATTACTTCTTGGAAGTTGTTGTCTGTTGTAACATGAGGCTCCTCCACACTTTTCATAGCAGGCTCTTGAATTCCGTTGGCAGAATGCCCCTGAAAACATGGTTGCTTGCTGTAGCCTCTTCAAATACTGTTTCGGGTTTCATTGAACGTTGATTTCTGTCTGTTTGACAGTTGAATTTTAAGTCTTAATTATTGTTGGCTTTTAAATTGTTTGATAGTGATTTCAGATGGACTTATAAAATTGCCGAGCTTAAATACGATTTTTGGTAGCTTTTGGATGAAGATAGGCGTAGTTCCTAATCCGCTCCCCAATATGCATGCGCACCCATCTTTATTAACCATCGTTGGTGAACTTCTCAACTTTCTTTTCAATATAGTGGATATGGCCGTTCCAAGATAACGCTTTGTCGAGGATCATTTCCAAATATTTTATTTCTTATTTAATTTCGTAAACTTTATTTCCTAATAAAACTTGATTATAGGAGTAGTAATCCTATTGACCAGAAAGAACACATCATACTCTTGATATTTCACTGGAAATTGTCAGGCTTTAATATAACTTCATTTAATTTATTCCAACAAGTCTTTGTCACTAAAGTAAATGCTGATATCAATTGCATATTTACATACAATATAATTTTTAATCCCATAATATACTTAATAATTATAATTTTTACATCCCAAGGAAATTATATGTTCAATGTCCAGAACATATATCATATATAAAATTGGACTTAAAATTCCACCCTGAGATAAACCGCTTTTGGCAAGATGGGAACTAATTAAATTATTGTCGTATATAAATCTGGCGTTCTGATATTAAATCCATAAAATTATTAATAAAATGATTAGGTATTCCTAAATATGCGATTTTATTGGTAAGGACAGGTAGGCTGACATTATTGTATGCGCTTGAAGTTGTATGTTGGTTATTAACTGCGTTATAGTGTGCATTGTTGATTTGCCTTTCCTATAAACCCATATTGTGGCCGAGATAATTTATCTGTGCTATCTAACCACCACCATTCCAAATACGACTTAATTATCCTTTGGTTAGGATTTCAGCATAAGCAGGAGGCTAATGATATGGGGGTGGTAAAAATGCATATATTTTGTTGTTTTTTTTTAGGTTTCAATAAATTTACCATTATTTATTCATTCCATGCTTCCAGAAACCTTCCACCTTTCCCATATTCCATTGAAACATCTTAATAACATAATATTTAACACATTTGTGGGTAATTTTCTTATTATCGAGTAAAACTATATCATCTTTTCCTGAAGCTGTATTAATACTTTTACTTAAGCATTTTCGAATTCATCCAGAGTATACATTTTTTTATAAGAAACTTTTTTGTCTTATTATTGCTTTTAAATGTGGTAAGTTTGCGGACAGAATTTTACTATGTGGTTTACATTAATACGCACTTTGTAAGAATCAATTTAAACGTTAAAACTTGTTTCTTAACCTCTAATTTAATGAATATATATATATATCAATAAATACAGGATGTAAATAAATGTAATATTGTATATAAAAGTAAAAAGAAAGAATAAGAATACTAATGTTTTTAGTAGTAACACAGTAGATGACAACCGGAAATCGTACAACAAGACAAAAACTGATTTTAAATTTATATTGGTTTATATATATATATATATGTGTGTGTGTGTGTGTTTTCATGTGTGAGTTCTGGACATGATGGTAGTTTGTGTGATTGTATCATACAAAATAAAAAATAAAAAAAATAAAAAAAAAGAAGGAGATGGCACTGATGAAAATATACAATGGTAAGTAAATTCTGTGGTCACTATTTAAGTTTACAATAGATTAACTATTTAAGAAAATCGATATTAATATACTATCTGTAAAAGAGACCATTGACCATCTCCCAAATATTCGGTCGTTTTAATCTTTACCAATAACTAATGACCAAAGCTCTCTGAATGATATTTTAACAACTTGTAAACTGCTCAGTCCACCCGCTGAGCTACATTCATTCACACACACACACACACACACACAAACACATCAAAAACAAAAACCACAACAATATATTATATTGGAATTATATTATATAAATACAACATTAATTAAATAAACAGAAAATAAATAAATATTTTAAAGTTTTAGTTAAATAAAGATATTTTTTTTTTGTTTTATAAATAAATTATATTAATTACAATCAAAAGTATTCGACGATTAAAAGAAAATATTCGTAAAAGAAATAAAAATTAATTTAGTTTTTTAATATAGCAACTAGTTTTTAATATATCCAAATCATTTACAATAAACGTTATAGAATGAAATTGAATTAATAAATAAATAAAACAAAACTGGTGTCAAATACTCATACGATTTTCTATAACTGCAATTTACACAGTGATGTAGGATAAATTCACTTCAAATCTTAAATGAACATTCTTGGAAGAGAGTTTCAAACAAAAGAGATACGTATCAGTAAGTACAGTTTGTATTATCAAATTTGATAAAATCCAACAGTATTTTAATAAAGATAATCACAGAAAACATCATTAAAAACTCACTTCCGGTCAATCGATTTTTTTTCAAACTCAGAATTTTGGCAATATTTAATACTAATTAATATTACTTAGATGAAAGAATTGTATAATAAACCAATATAGCATATTAGTGGGAAACGTTACACCACCCCTACCACAAAAAGCATCCTGAAATGTGAATTTCCACGGAGAAATGTTTCAAATAAAAGTTGTAGCTCAATAATAAGTCTAGTTGATACACCGAGTTTAAATGAAAATCGTTGGAACCGTATTTGAGAAAATCGCTAGAACTGTAAAAATTCACTCAATAAAGGTGGTACTTCCGCTTGAGAAATTTTGACAGATAAGTTCCTGTCGGATACCCATGGTGATTAGTTGGGATTAGTTATTTCCTATTATATTAATCAACGTTGATGGGTAATTTAGCTATACTCACATTAAGAGGTTCTGTAGGTTTTGACGGGATGTCTTCCACTCGATCTGGAAGTAGTGAGACCTGCTCTAGTATATTTTTTAAGAAGAGGGAAAGCAATAAGTTTGGGTGGACATTTGTTAGAACCCTTACCAGAATGAGAAATTGGAAATGATTTCAGAATCTGGCTCCTGAATGAAAAAAATTAAATAACTGGATCAGGATCTGTTACTGCAATGGAAATCTCGCTGGTATTACTCTCAGAAGGGGAAGACCACCTACAGGTTTTTGCCAGACGCGACAATGGGTAGAAGAATAGTCCCCACAGATTTTTCTTACGTGGTCTCCAGGCTAGTGACAAGACATGGGCAAATTAAAGGAAAGTGGTATAAGATGGATTTGGTAAGTGATGGTTGCGGTGAATTGGTGACCGCCGAACATATTATTTTTGAATGCATTCGTTATGAGGATCTCCGGGCAAAATTATGGAGTGCTATAGGCTATCATGTTCGCATTGATAATGATACACTAACCTTGTTGCTGGAAAATCTCAGTGCATACGATGCCTTTAAAAAGTTTGCAGAAGAGGCTCTAAGACGTGATACACTGTGGGGAGATTTTCGAGGGTAGGCGGAGCGTAAGTGAGGGATATTAGTAATTTATTGTATGACTGTGGAATGAATGACTTAGATTGGGTAGTTATCGAGTTTTTAGCGGGCCTCTCAGGAATATCGAGTACTGAGAGGTCAATTAGGATAGGAATTTTGTCTGCATGCGTGAAGTATGAATGTATTTTTGTTGTGAATGAGTATGAATGCGATGCGGTTTGTTAGCTTGTTTTGCTATGGTGGCATAAATTCATTATAATTTATGAAAGGTACCTTGTTGTGCCCTTCCCTCATATATTCTTGCTTGGGAATCATTCTTGTTTCGGGATCATTGGGGATGAAGTAGAATCATTGGGCTGTTATGAGCGAGAGCTCGGGAACGGCCCATACGATGGGCGTATAATAAAATAAAAAAATACTTAAATGGAATGTTAACTTTAAACTTTCTGTGATTATTTCTGTTCCTGAATTTTACTGTTCACATACGTACACACAGACCATTTTCCAAAAAAAAACACATTTTTGGGCTAAGGGGAGGGCTAATCTCAAAACGTGTAATTCCGTTGAAAACTCAACATCGAAAATTTGACATGATCGCAATAGTTAGATTGGATTAGAAACGAGGAGGGTGGGCCTCATTACTCTGCGACCTACAATAAGAGGTCTATTTTCGATCCCCTGAAATTATAGTACATCCCTCAGCTTCGCCCTCTTATCAGGCCCAGCAAAACTGAAAGTGACTCTGTTTGAAGCTCATGGCTTCGGGATTGCTTGTCCCCAGTTGAAGAAATATTGTCCCCGCCAGGGCGCACCCTCACAAAGGATGTGTACCGGGATTTCCTCCTCAGTCTTGCAGAATCGGCATATCGTGTTATCTGCAAGTAGTAATTGGTGCATGTGCCTATTCAGCTTACAATGCCCTGTTAGTAGACCCACTATTAGCCTTAATCCCTTCGGCTATGGCTCAGTAGATCCCTGGTAAATTTAGGCAAATATCTATTAATGAAGAGTTTTGCCTGCCTCTGTCTTGGTGTTCTCTCCCACCAATGCAGACGCTGTTCTTCTATCAACCTTTGATAGAAGTTTGAATTAGGCTCCTGGCCAACCCGCAGAAGGGTTCGAGGCCTATAAAGGTATCCTTCGAACCCTCCCTCGTTAGGGCATCCGCCCTCTCATTGCCCAGAAACCCCGATCGCAATAGTTGTTCTAACAGCAGTTGGAGAAAGTAAACAGAGAATACTGCAGGAAATTATGAGAATAAATTTCCCAAAATTATAAACTGTATAAAAAAAAAAGAAGAGGGATTCAGTAACACTGAACTGTAGGAATAATTAATATTATTTGAATACTCATAAATCTGCATTAATGATCTAATTTTATGAATAATTTATTAAAAGTTATTAATAAATAACGTAGAAAACGTATTAATAATTAATGAAAAATCAATTTCATCAACCATGCTTCAAGTGCTCGATCGGCTTAACATTCAGGCAGCGTTAAAAAAGCGGGAGGTTTTTGTTTTTTTGTTTAATAAAGGAGATATGCACTGTGACCTGAAGAACTATGCAGCCCCCGAAGCCTTCTCTGTGCATTGCCACCTCCGAGTAGTGTTCTATAGCTACAGACAACACTGCCCATCTTCGGACAGTGAGCTGTAGAGACTCCTAGGAAGAGAAAATCTAAGGTACCTCCGCGTTGCTAGTCCAGCGCGCTACCACTAAGCCAATCCCTTCCTTCTTCCTTGGCTTACCCAATTAACTAGGTACAGAGACCCTAGTTTGTGTACTGCATTTGTCCTAGTCTGTGAAGGATAGAGTGTAAGTAGTTTAAGTGTATTGTGTACTGTTCTGACGAAGTGCATGGAATATTGAGCTCTGGTAACCCTTGGGGTTGCTATTCCCCAAGTAACTGCATATTACAGGTATCTGCCCTTGCGTGCTGTTGGCTGATTTATGCAGGCTGATTTGTATTGACTGATTTACGTTGGCTGACTAATGTAGACTGATTTATGTTAACTGAATTATGTTGGATGACTAGTGTTGGCTGATTTATGTTGGCTGATTTACGTTGGCTGGTGTTCCCCGGAAATAAATGTTTTGTGGTCTCCTGAATACGAAAGTAATGTTTTTGGCAAATGGCCTGTAACATACCTGTGGTGGCTGTGTGTATTATATATATATATATATCAGAATATCTCAGAACCAAAAAGTCGCAGGAATTCTGTTTAAGTACCTACTACCACCGCTCAGACATGAAGAGCTTGGGCAAAATTCATCAACGTGAAGTTGTAGCTTTACTGAATGGGTTTTCGTAATTTTGTTGAAACGGGTCTTAAGATTTTCTTTAAACTTCATAGTCTGTCTACTTACTACACAGGGATTGGCTTAGTGGTAGCGCGCTGGACTAGCAACGCGGAGGTCCCGGGTTCGCATCCAGCATGCTGCCCTTAGATATTTTCTTCCTAGGAGCCTCTACAACTCACTGTCCGGTTATGGGCAGTTGTCTGTAGCTAGAGAACGCTGCTTGGAGGCCGGCTGTGCATTGGAGAAGGCTCCGGGGGCACAATAGATCTTTCAGGCGCAGTGCAATAATCCCCTACAAAAAATCTACTACACACATAAATACCAATCACTTTTATTTGAATTTTTTTTTTTCAAAGTTTACATGTAGTTGGTTCAGTTTGTTTTTAGAGCGCTCTACTGGACCATAATATAATCATCACTTCTCTACTGCTAAGATTAGTATAGGTTGGTACTTATCCCCTCCCACATACCTCTATATTTATGTTAGGTCAAATATATAAATTTTGAGTTTAAATAAAATTTGTCATTTTATATATAATTGTATTAACAGGGGAGTAAGAGAAAGTCGTGTGAGTGTTTCACACCGGATTTTTCATTTGTGGAAATGATTTTATATGGGCGTGTTGGAGCTGCGACATTAGTCTTCCTACTAAGTTCTCATTTTAACTTTCTCTTACAGTTATAAGAGAGGCGTCAAATTTCTGTGATTGTACCAAATTTTCAAAATTGAGTTTTTACCGGAAATGTTCGATTTTGAGGTGGTAGTCTAAGAATACGAACAAAATGATTTTATCGAATGTGGTATGAATGTGTAAGCGCGCTCGTGTCAACACAAAGTTTCGTCATAAACCGTCAATCGAACGTGCAACTTTTAGTTTTTCTCGATCTTCGTGAAAAACGCTCTTGAGTTTCTTTAAATTTCATAAATATTTCATAAATCACATTTATTTGAAACATTTATTCTGTTTTTTTTTTTAATTATTATTATTACGATGGTCTTTCAATAAGTAACGAGACAAATCGCAGTAGCTCAGAAACGGTTTGTTTAATCAATACAATAGTTTCAGTGCTCAAGTTGGCATCCTTGTACTTCGTTTCTCATCAGCTGTTCGAGAGTATTTGGTAAGCATAACCTCAAATATGTTCAGTGAACAATGCCGAGTTCGCTCGAGCAATGGACCTCGGAAGAACAACGCTCAGTGATTAGATTTTTAGTTGCAGAGGGTATAAAAGATAGTGAATCCATAAAAGAGTGTTGAAAGTGTACGAGAATAAATTGTTTGAACCGTGCAAACTTTGCAAATGGGTAGAACAGTTTCAAAGTGACCGTGTAAGTGTCTATGACGAGCAACGAAGTGGGCGACCGGTTGAAGTTGCAACTTCCTCCCTCGAATCTCGCATTAACGCGTTAATTCAGGACAACAGGCGTGTTACTATTGAACTGATAGCTGAAGAAGTGCACACGAGTGTTGAAACTGTCCCATAACATTATTCAGAATATGCTGCAGTACAAGAAAACTTATGCGAGATGCGTTCCAAGAAAACTTACGGATGCCCACAAAGAAACACTTCAAAAAGTGGAGTGGAAGATCCTTCCATATCTTCCCTACAGCCCCGACCTCGCCACATCGGACTTCCATTTCTTTGGACCCCTTAAAGAGGCTCTACGTGGGAAACTTTTCAATCAAATGAAGAAGATAAAAAATCAGGTGCAAAAGTGTCTTCAAGATCAACCCAAAGAATTTTCTGCCAGAGACATACACAAATTAGAAGAACGATATGACAAGTGTATAAATGTTGCTGGGAACTATGTTGAAAAGTAACTTTGTACTGATTAAATAAATCGTTTTTAAGCTACAGCGATTTGTCTCGTTGAAACTTATTGAATGACCATCATTATATTACTTCTGGGAGACCAGAAACGTAAAAAACATTTCGTTGTCAATATATTGTATTTCATTTAGATACTTTCTCAAGTATAACCCCCAACACCTGTATTTATGTAATGGTTCGAGGCATCTATTTATGTATGATATGATCATCTGATGAGAATCGAAAGAGGAAAATTTAGTGAAAAGCAGGCCTACTCTGCGAGATAGAAAGGATACTTTAAAGAAATAACTTTGTTCGTGTTTGTAAAAAAAATAAAACTTTCCAATGTACAGAACACATGCTCAGGGTCTTATCAAAATATTTACATTCATTTCTTATTCGTTTCTCACCCAATAAATTTCTGTTTTATCATTTGAAGATCTTACATTAAAAATACTACTACTCTCTTGCTCTTATTAAAGAAAGAAAAAAAAAAAACGCTAGGTCAAAGAGGCCAGCATGCTACAAACCAATTTGTCCCTTATAGCCTTTAGATTCTGAACAAAATTAGCATAAACGCTTTAGTATTTATAAGACTACGCCAGTTATAGCTACTGAACTTAATTAGCAAGCATTTAAAAGCAATTATAAGGACATTATTTGTATAATCATCAATTTGTCCGTACTAATAGAATTTATAAATTCTAACCATTTGGAAAATTTAAATTTGCAAATATTTGCAAAAATTTATTACAAAATCACAAGATAAACAGTTTTGGAAAAGAATAATTACAAGTGGTAATTAATCCGTCGTAGCATGCATATTCATTTGGTTCCTAACCGCTTTTGGATTTTCATCCATCGTCAGAGCAAATTTACAAAGTTCGTGTAGAGAGTTCACTTGAACGTAATGTTTCTGTTAGACACATTTGTTGGTTTCATGGTTTGGTTGAAGTGAACTCTCTACACGAACTTTGTAAATTTGCTCTGACGATGGATGAAAATCCAAAACCGGTCAGAAACCAAATGAATATGCATGCTACGACGGTTAAAATATCAGATGTTATCCAGCACTGCGGACCCATCCACATATTCAGCATGTGGATATTTGTGCAAAATCCAAATGAGCGTAAGTAGTGGAATAAATCCAATTTAATCAACTTGGAATAAATCCTATTTGTTGGATTTGTGCATGAAAACAATGATGATCCACCAGCCAAGATCGATTCGCGAAAAAAGTTATACCAAAGGTTCTATGGAAACTTTTGAAGCTTTATTTATTTTGAGCTTGTTCCAGATGGAAGAGCTTGAACTTTATACCGAACAGCTGGATAGCGCTTATGAAGTCTTAAAAGCAAATACCCCTTTTAATATTAACCGAAATAAAGTTATTTTGAACATACAAGTTATTTACGCTCCACCCATCGTTCGCGTTTAATTCAATAAAATTAGTAGAGTTGGAGATAAACGTTTTGCTCACCCTGGTGGTCTATTGCCTCAATGTTTTACATCTGTGTGGTCTTTTTGCCTCACTTTATCAAAGCACGGAACTTTGAAAATTATTAAAAGAGTGTGAGGTGTTTTCGCCTCAAAACCAAAGGAGTGGTACCGTCACCAAATTGAAATGCTGGAAAGTGGTAGAGAAAATGAAGGTTTATATTTTGAAGAATAAGAATCAAGTAAGTTTTGTTTTTATATTTATTTTTAAATGAAATTGTTTTAATGCAAAAAAAAATCATTCAGCATATAGGTAGCACGTTAGTCAAAAGTTTAATGTTGCATCTTCTCGAACGACCCATCAACAAACAATATCCTGGAAAACATGTTTCAAATAAAAGTGATACGCCTATTGGCGTAGTTAATATGAAGTTTGTGGTGCTACCTAAACGGCATATGAAATTGGTGCTTATTTTCGAATTTGAGATTTTATAATCACACACAGAAACAGACCATTCGTTAAAATCTTTTTTTTTGTATTTAGAGGATCTCAAAGCGCGTAATTCCGATGAATATTCAAATTTGAAAATAACACAATCGCAATAATTCTTCTTATAGGTATATAAAAGAAAGTAAAAAAAAAATTAACAAGCTCATATTTTAAGAAATAGCCAACTATTTGTACAAACTAGATGTACAAAGATTTGGTAAAATATGATTAATTATGGAATGAATTGAAGCAAGCCAAAGATTTGCTCTAAGTTTATTTTTAGGGTGTTTTAATTATGCACTCTCAAAGCACATAGTTCACATCAAATGGCCTACCTGGTATGTTGATAGATTGTCGTTTCCTGTTCTGATATCTAATCACAACTCAGTTTTGTTCCTTTCATAGCAATTCGAAGTTTTTGTTGGAAGTTTATTTATTTGAAGTCCAAAAAAACCGGTGTGAAGTACTTTCTTTTACTGCATGTATTACTGTGTTCTCATTGACAAACTTTCTTTAAACTTACAATGTTTATTAAACTTTAAATTTGTCTATATTACATATAAAAATCTAGTCTGCAAAATCGCTCTTCTGGTTAACTGATTCTCTTTCAAATTTGGAATTCTAGCAATTCTTATAAGGTAACCTTAAATATGTTAGGTTATGTTATGTTAGGTTAGGTTATGTTAATATGTATGTTATGTTATGTTAATATGTATGCTATGTTATGTTATGTGCACCCACAGAGTGCTCCAAAAAATCCACGTCTCTGAAAAAATGTTTCAAATAAAAGAATAGAGGTCTTCTTTTTATGTAAATAGATAGCAAACGAAGTTTAAATAAAATAGTTCAGACCATTTTTTTTTAGAAAACCACGAAATACTGAGAAAATCATTCATTACATCGTATTTCCTGATTAATGTATTTTGACTGAAACTTTCATGTCCAATTGCTTATCGATACCTAGATAGAATATTAAGTTTAAGCTTCCTACAATTTTTTTGTATTTGTCATATTTTGTTCATACACATATTTGCTAAAACCAGTTTTTTCCATTTTCAGGGGACCTCAAAACATATATTTCCGGTGAAAACTCATGTTCGAAAATTTGATACGATCGCATTACATACTTTTACAGCAATAAGAGTAAGTAAAAATATAAATAATAATTTTATATTTTATCATTTTACATACTTAATTTATTTTTTACTTTCTCTTACTTCCTAGTAAGAGACTCTATATCGAGTTTTCACCAGAAATACACGTTTTGAGGTCCCCTGACTTCAAAAGTGCTTTTTAGAAAATGGTCTATGTGTGTGTATATGTGTTTTTTCTCTCCACAATAGTATTCCTATTGAGGAGAAGATCATTTTCCATATATGCTCTATATACATACAGGTATTACATGTGTTGTTTATCTATTATAGTCACAAATAGTACAATGTATTTCTATGAATATCAATATAATAGATGGAAAAAAAAAGTGAATACAGAATAATATTTACAAGAAGTATTATAATGGATGTGAGAAAGAGAGACAATTAGAGTGAAAGATTTTTGAGACATAAACTAGAATATATGCTGAACACTGTATAATGAGAGAAACACAAAAACTGGAAGGACTTTACAAGTATCCGTGATATTTTCCGTAATAGCCTGCTTCTTTTTGTGGTCATCGACCGGTTTCGGGCGTTCGCCCATCATCAGGATGCGTTTGTCAAACAGTGATAACACAGACTTGCACACAGCAAATTCAGTTTATACACTTAAGTGTAGTAGTTTATACTACACATATGTAACACATACACATATATAACCATACACAGATAATAATATACTCATATAATTCTTATACATACTCGTGCATTCACACACTTACACACCCAATCACACACCACAAATAAACACATACATACACCAAACACGCACCACACCACACGTAAACACATCCGATATACGACACAATATACTCATATACTTGATATATAAAGTTATATACATGTAAGTACATACATATCTCATATGTACATATTTGGTGATGTCAGTTCTATGAGGCTGTCCGGCCTTAGCATATTTATTTAGTCAGCAATACCTTTCTGGGTAGGGGTAATATCAGATTTTCCACAGTCGGTTCTGTAACTGCATCACACGGACAGGAGCTATCCTCTTGAATGTGGCATCTTTTCAAACATGATTCACATGGCAGTGTCCTGACAGAATCTGTGGTTCTCTGCCTAACCGTAGGGAAAAACTGTTTGGTCTGAGACCGATATGAGAATATTGCCATAACTGGCATTCTATTAGGCTTTTCTCTCTCAACGTTCTTCTCAGGTAAGACTTAGGCGCTTTTTGATTTCAACTCTCTATTATACGAAGCTTCTTTCGCTTCTTCGTTTCCTTTGACTCCAGAACCAAAGACCTCTTTCACCAAGGTTAAAAATACGTCAATCCCGAACTCTTGTTTTAACTCAAGCACTTTTCTTCTGACGCTTTCGGTAGAGGATAATGGTCCCTGTTGTAAAAGAAGGCATACAGACTCACTTCACTATCCGTCTTAATCAGGATCTTGTTTCCCCTTCGTCCTTTATCACTGCAACATCAAAGAGCCCTGTCAATTGCCACAGATTCGGCTTGATTGTTTTAGCAAAGTACTCCCAGTATGAATTAACCCCCCTTGTTACAACTGGTACGATCTGGGGAACTGTGAAGGCGGCTCCGGTATGTTCACCATCTTTACTGCCGCCGGTATAGATTGTCAGGTTATAAGAAGAATCATTCTTCGCGAATATTAACTTCCTTAACAGGGAGACTCCAAAACCAATATGGTACTGAAAGATCCAGGGAGGTAGAAACTATATTTTGGTACTTTTTAAAACCATTTTCAATTTGGTACCGAATTGGTATTTCTTTTAAATGGATATCTATTGGAAGGGTGCCTGTAATGATAAATGTTGCAGAGAACGATGTTCTGTAACTCTCTATCAACCTAAGAGCCTTCAATCGCTGAAATCTTGATAATTTATCTATATTATATTTTCTGGATAAAGCATAGCGCCTATTTTCAGACAGGTATAGCATAGCGCAACATAGGTACGACAGCTCCAAGGTAGATCACCTATAGCGCTGTGTATGTGTGTTTGTGAACAGCGTTGCTCAAAACGAAAAATCACAGAATGTTCAACCTTACATTCTATTTAGGTATCACCATGAGATCCGACAGCAAGTTATCTGTCAAAATTTTTCAACCGGAAGTACCACTTTACTGAGTATTTTTTCAGATTTTTGTGATTTTCTCGAAAATGGCTCCAACTATTTTTTTAAACTTTGAATATCAACTACACTATAAAGAGTTATAATTTTTACTTGAAACATTTCTCCGGGAAAATTATTTAAGGGCACTTTTGGGGGAGGGGTTGGGATTTGGTTTTCCTCTAAAGTGTTGGTTCAGTTTATTATACAATTCTATCACCTAAATAATATTAATTAGAATTAAATATGCTGTCCAAATTCCGAGTATGTAGAAAATCGGAAGACAGGTAGTGCGTTTTTACCGAAAAGTATTTTTCAGTTTCTTGCTATTTTCTTTAAAACGGCTACAACAGTTTTCTTTAAACTAAAAATATGGAATACACATTTAAAGAGCAACAACTTTTATTTGAAACATTTCTCAGGGTAAAGTCATTTAAGGGGGCTTTTGAGAGAGGGATGTTTTCTTCTAAAGTGCTATCCTAGGTGATCATACAATTCTACAATCTAAACAAAATTAATTAGAAATAAATAAATTGCCAAACTTCCGAGTTTCAAGAAAATTAGTAAACCGTAGGTGCGTTTTGACTCAAGAGTCTTTTTCAGTTTTCGCGATTTTCTCATTATACTAATTATAAAAATTTATTACTAATTATTAATTTATTTATTATTATTTTTTCCCCTTTTTTATTATTATTTTTACTATTATTATTATTATTGTTATATTCTTCTAGAAATCTGTAAAAAATAAGAAAACATAAACCCTTTCTTTAAAATAATAGAGATGTAATTGCCTCTTTGCACCTATTCACGACACCTATTCTGCTCTGCAAAAATCAATATAATATACGCTATCTCTAAATGTGGCCAGATCTTTTCTCCTGGTTAACAGACTAGAGGTTCTACATTTCAAGTTCTTCTCATTTTATTACAAAGCTAGTTAGCTTTGAACTATAAAAAACTACTATAAATTTATCAAGTCAAAATTTACATTTATAAAAAAATATAACCATAACCGCAGGTTTTATTTTTTAGTTATTTTTTATTGCCCACAAAAGAGAATTTCAGGCGTAAAAAAAATATTGGATAACTACAAAACAGATAATACTGTGTAGTAGCTTGTTGTCTCTAAAATCAAAAAGTATTAATCGGATGAATGATTAAAGCGTTCTATAATACCTACACAGACCACCCACCACAGGAGTAAGGTAATACCCTTCAGCACAATTAGATACCAGTCAAAAACAGCTCATTGGTTATTGGTTTTAAAGGTGTTATAATATGACACTTGTTTGTATAGTTATTGCCTCAAACAAAACACATAATACACATTATATTCATCGTGGTAAGTGCCTGCATTAATTACTTTTTTGCCTTATTTTAAAATCAAATTAATCAGGAAAACTATTAATTTTATATTTTTAATAAGTTTTTCTTTTGTGGCGAGATTAGCTCATAGATAGGACGTTGAACTCCCACGTGGAGACCTCGGGTATGAGTGCAGGACACTCTAACCTTCGATTTTCATCTTCACCTAGCTCACCGTCCGGTGATGGGCAGAGTTGTCTATAACAAGAGGCCGAGTGTATGCAGTGAGAGGGCTCTTCTAAACGCTAATGATTGTCCTATAAATCAGTAAAATTTTACTTTTCCTTTGAAGAGTGATGAGTAGTCAGGCGGTCTATCAATTGCATTTATCCTTACGTGTCTTTTCCGTTGTGCTTACTACCATGGTTTTACTTTTTTCTAGGCCTACTTGTATCATATTTCTCTTTTCTAGCCCCTCCGCCCAAACGCTGACGTCATGCTGTGGAGCTTCTCCTTAGAATTTGCTCTTAAAACCAGATCATCTGCATATATCTGGGAAGAGAATGTTAGTGGTTCTAACAGTCGATATGTTTTGGTTTAGCAGGCTTTTAGTAGGTCGTCCATAAATATAATTAAGAGTAGTGAACTTAGACTGTCTCCCTGTCTCAACCCTGCCGTAGTTGTGGATGTTTTGGACGACCGGTTAGATGTTCTTACACGATTGTGGCAATTCTTATGGAAACTTTCAATTTTTTTTTATCAGGGACTTATTAACCTTCCTCTTTGCCAGTACTTCCCACATTTAAACGTAGAATTTGTCGAATGCCTTACAAAGGTCGATGAAATATAAATGCACCTCTTTGACATACTCAATAAGCTTAAAGTGAATGTAAGGTCCTGGGTACTTCTATTTGGGTGGAAACCACAGTGGACCACTTCCAGAAGATTTCCAACTTTCTTTCTCAATCTAGCTTCCAAAGTTCGGCTGAAAAACATTCAGTAAAGACACACTTCCGGTTGATGGATTTTGCCCGGACACTTCGTGTCTGATGCGGTGGTAGTGCTAATAGAATACCATTTTCCGACGACTTTTCCTTTTTTACATTAGCCAGACCATTCACTAAAAACACTTTTTCGTATTCAGAGGAGACCCCAAAACATGTATTTCCGGTGAAAACTCAATTTCGAAAATTTGACACGATTACAATACTTGATTTGATATGAAAACTTTTTATTGTACAATTTTGTGACATATTTTTGTTACAATCATTTCAACCCAATATTATTTGAATAATTTATTTTTTTATAGTTACTGCTTATTTTGTATAACTATATATATATATTTTTTCTTGAATGTATGATGGGACGCCACTCTCTTGTTTGAAAATAGGGAAACGCCTGCTATTTGTAAATGTTGATGAAGAAAAAAGGTACATAAATCTCCTAACTACTTTTCCTTAATTGAATACAAAACCTATTAGTAAACTGTATTTACATTCATACAATGTTTGGAATTCACTTTAATTTTAGTACCGTTTTATTTCAACATTAAATCATTATCCTTATACATTTACTAGCTAAAAAGCAGAAGACATTATTACAAACCTACACAAAAAGAAGAAGATAATTAACGATGATTTTCTGGTAAAACAGAAAATATTTTTTTGAAAACATATTACACTATTGTTCCTCACCTGCTCACTTCTCTCTCCTCTTCAATACTCTTTTTCAAAGGTAAGAAACTTAAGGGAACCGAGTTGAGAATAACAAAAAACATTTTGTAGCCTTTTGTTGAGCTATAGAGGCAAGCTAATCGGTAATAAACCGTACCAAATTGAGTTTGAAATAACATTTTGTCGAGTCGGTAACGTCTACTCCTCTGTCCTCCTATGTAGTGGCCATCAAAACGGACAAATTGAGAATTCAACTAGTGCGTCTTATCACTCTTCATTTCAAGTATCCCACTTTCATTATCTATCTCTTTATAATACGTTTGTATAAACTGCATTCATTTTATTCTTTATCTTATATAAAACTATATTGCATAACTATTCCTCATTGTCATGTGAAAAGGACTTATAATTATTGTAAACTAACTTATCAACTATATTAACAAATGCTATATGAACACTAATAAGACAGTATTTTTTACAATTCTCATTAAAGAACAAATGTTCCTTAAAGTTTTAACAAAACGTTTAGGTGGCTTCAAAGTTATACATATACAGGGCCGGCTGAAAGCATATGCGAGAAACTGTACTGCATAGAGTCCCACGCTCGGACTACTTAAGGAACTTAGGAAAGAAATAGAAAAAAAGTCATAATAATTATAATAAACAATAGGAAGTTTATGTTCCAAAAACCAAATCACAAGTTTTGTCTATTTCAGGATATTTTACCGATATAGTTCTTATTATAGCAATATAAAATACTTCTTCTATCTAATCTATCATTTTTTTCTTAGTTTTTTCCTAATAATATATTCCACTAAATTCTGATGGAGAAAAAGTACAAAGAACTGAAAAATAAAAATCAGTAAATGGTACTTCCGGTTGATGGATTTTGCTCGAAATCTTAGTGTCTGATGCGGAGGTAATAACTAAACGAAATACTAAGTTTGAGCTTCCTGTAACATTTTGTTTTTTAAGATATTTCAAACACATATTCAGATCATTTCCTAAAAATCACTTTTTTATACTAAGGGCACCTCAAAACATAAAATTCCGGTGAAAACTCAATTTCAAAAATCTCCCACGATCGCAATACTTCCTCTTACTATTATCAGTAAGAGAAAGTAAAAAATTACATTTACCATGCAAGGTTCAAAATACATCTCCTTTCAAAATTCTACTTTTTCACTGGCAATTTTTTTCCATTTGTCATAAAGTGTCGGATTAGATTAGATCCTAACGAGGAGATTGGCTCTTCAGCCTGCGCCACCGCGGCACCCCATGGATCTGTTGTGGCACAAGTGACGGATGCTGACCGATTACTCTGTTGTCCAACCGATTATTTGCATGTTCAGAAATCACCATATAATGCATCTTGCAACTTGGAATTCACTCAAAGTGCAAAGTTTATACTTACCATCTGCAAAAGGTTGCGTGGGAAAAAGTGGGGTTTCAATCCCCAAATGACCCTTTGGATTTACATAAGGTTTACAAGATCTATGTTATAATATTGATCGGTGACTACTCTAAGGCATTTATAGGAATGAGCAGGATAATGTGAACAAACTTGCCAGTCCTAGCACAACGGAGTCAATGGGTATTATTACCCTTACTGTGCTTGAACGTCTTACTCGGCCTGCCGACCTGCACAAGGTGAGGCCAGGAGTGGTTGCTCATAATCTTAAATAGATGCATGGGTCTTTTATCACGTGGCATTCGTCTGCTTAGTGATATATGATCGGACCAGTTCTTGGGCATACTCATTAGATCGCCTTGTCTAATTCCTAACTTGGATATAATTTCTGATCTACTGTGCCAAATAGATCAGAATGAACCCGAGGCCCATTATATCGGATGATTTTTAACTGTATATTGTTGGCTGAAGAGCCAGATCCTGAATTTATAGCCATAAGCGTAAAATTCATGTTGGGTAAACCTAGGCAATTACCCAGTCTTTCAAGTGATTAGTGTGGGAGATTGTGACTACTAAACATCGTGCTAAAACAGCATCTTCATAATAGGAGGATTATTATACAATCAAATAGTCAAATTATGGCCATTAATGCGCACGATGTTGTTGTAAACTGGTTCGGGATAATATTTAATGCTCAGTATGTTGCGCAAACTCACTCTTCCAAATCATATTAAAAGTATATACTGAATAGATGCCGAAATTTTACATTTAAACCATAAATGAAAACACAATCTGTTCCAAAAAAAAAAAACTGCGTAACAGCTCTTGAAGAGCTTAGGCTTATCAAACGGCTATAATTTTTATAACTTCTGTGTAATGCCAAATTAGTTGTTTCCAGTTAAGATAAAGTACTGAAACAATTACAAATATCAAATTCTTTGAATCTTGTTTTTTCTTACACGAAAATATTTTTAAAAAGTAAAAATAAAATAGGGTTTTTTTAGACGGGTTTATTAAATTTACAAGTTCTATTAGAAAGATCTTCAAAAAGCCAACATTCGTAAAAGCCATTTTATTACGTTTCGTAGCATCCAATCTTTGACCACGTTAATATAAGAAGATAAACAAAATCTAAGCTTTATACTATTCATACAATGTATTGTGGTGGGTTGATGTAGTGGGTTCGATTCCTAGTCTTTGGCTCGGATTTATTTGATGTATTAATTGCATACATTAAAGTATATTCGCTGCCCGCCTCCGTACACAACATGATCGTGGACGTAAAATTCTTTTTTTTTTACTAATGCCGAGTGACTGGGCGTTCAGCCATTCGACTCCGAGCATAAAAGACGTAAATCCCGCCTGAAAAAATAGGCTTTACTTTACTTTTCACAATATTTAAACTCTGTTCCAATTTGAAATTATGTAGTGAAAGTGCTCCAATATATAACTTTTACTTTTTACATTTTTTAAACATAGTCATTCTTAAATTACTAATCATGGATATGTTTTTTCAACCAAACATATATTAAGATAACTTTTTTATTTTGCGTCTAGGTAATGCCTTAATAATTTTTGAAAATTCGTTGAATATCCTATTTAACAATTAGACTGTGAGGATCGGATTATGAGATTGCAGTGTGAGCAAAATTTAACAATAATTTGCCTAGAAACAGACAAATATAATGCATTCGTGATGTGCCATATTATTCTCTGTTGTAGAGACATCCTATAAGCAATTCAATTTAACAAGTTTTTTAGTGATATGTTGAGACAGAAATGAGACATTCAATAGAAAAAGGGAATAAACTAAATAAAAAACACAAAATATAGCATAAATGCCATTATTTACAGATAAATACATCATGCAATGTTGCATCACTTTTTTTTACGTTTAAACTTAATGCCTGACTCAAATTCTGAAGTAACAAGCCGTTCTGTTTTTTTGTCAATAGTCTCCACTTTCAACTTTCCAACTTTCTTGTTCTTCATGTTTTTGATCATAGCTTTCTTTCTGAAATCAAAGTAATCATTAGTAGGAAATAAGTTATTTACATAATTTTGTTTTTACCAAAAATTTGTCATGTTTAGCAGCATTCATCACTTTAATCTTCATAAGAAGCAATAAATATGCTATCTAATTACATTATATATGATAAATTTGTAAAATAATGTCAGAAACATTCATAAACAATACAGATTCGCCATATAAAGAAGCACCCTGCAATATCGTCTATAATCAGTGGTGAGATCTCACTTAACGATATGAAGTGATGTATTAAAAAAAATTGCGAATGGGAATGGGATTAGATTGATAAACCAGATGATCAAGATATTATAGAAATTGAGATTAGAAAAGCAATCACTAACATCAACTCCAAATAAAGTTCCTGGGAATGACGGAATAAATAGCCATATACTAGAACAAGTATTAAATACTTTTCCTTAACTTGAAACAACCATTTCATAATGAATACTTCCAACAAGTTGGAAACAAGCATTAGTTAGTTAGCATTAGTACTAATTAGCATTAGTAAACAAAACCAGAAAAAGAAAGCAACAAGAAGTCAATAAATTTCGACCAATAACTTTGCTGCCTTTAGAGGGAAAAGTACTGGAAAAAAAAAATGATTTTTCATATTCAATTCAATTAAAATAAAATGCTTAGTAATAAACAGTACAATTTTAGATCACAGACTTCTACAATAGATGACATTCTCGTTTTAAAAACTTTACTTTAAATAATCTCAATAATAAGGATTAAATTTTACAAAGTTCATTGGATGTGAAGGTCCATTCAATGCGGCATGGTGGCCAGAAATTATAAAACAGTTGAACAATTTTCATTAACCTCACAATCTATTTAATCTTACCAGAAATTATTTTTTATATAGACAAGCAATAACTGCAACAAAAAGCGAAACAATTGTTATTATCAATTTATTAAACGGTTGCCCACTTATGGATCTGGTTTTTGGACAATTTTATAAGATTCTTTGTTGAAGCTGAATCTTGCTTTTAGGTGCGAATCAGTAGCTTTCGCTGACAACTATTTGCTGCTAATTCATGCAAAGAATGATATTGATCTGCAGTTGTGGCCAATGGAAATCAATGATCTAGAATGAGAAAATCGAAATTCAACTTCGAAAAATGATAAGCTTTGCACATAAGTACTAAAAGAAGAAAGGGTGAACTTCCTATCTTTTTAGATAGAGGCATACTTCAGTTGTGGAAGTATATTTAAGGGTCATATTGAATAGGATACTGAAATCTCCTATAAAATAGAGCTGATAAATACTCTATTCAAATCAACCGGAGTCACCTAGGGATTAGGACAGTCCGTCATGACTTATAGTGCACCAGCATGGATGGAAGCGAAAGATTTGGAAGATTAATTGCCATACGAATGGTTAAAAGTTACCTACCATGTCATACGCTTAATAATTAATATAATGCCAATTGAAAACAAAATAAGCAAATTAGTTATTATCTCTAGAGTTTATTCCCATTGTTTACAACAGATATTCTAACTAAATAAGATCAGGAAGTAGATTATGAGTACTGGATGCATCCGGCTGAGTTTCCAGAAACGGAATCTTTTAATAGAAAAATGTATTTAACAGAGCTTCATACATTTATACAGTTGATAGCAAGACCGAGGGAAATGTGGGATGTCCTTTCATTGTGTATAGTGGAAGCAAAAAGATTCAAAAAGCAAAATATAGATTTCATAAATATTGCTCAAATAATCAGGCGGAACAGCTAGCAATACTCAAAGAATTGGGATGGGTTGAACAATTAAAAATTACTATTCAACTGTTTCCCTTTTCTCAGTAAGATAAACAATAGATGCTATTAAAACATTACAATCGAGAGATCCGAGCAAATCTTAGAGTAACCTAGACTTTTATTAAAAGAATATTTTTTAAATGAATGTTGCAGAATAGGAAAGAATGTGACAGTTAATGCAGAAAGCAACACAAACAAAGAAATACTTCCATACAGCAGAAGACAGACATACCTGTTACTTATGTGCTTACACAAATACTATCAGGACATGGAGCAGTAAGAGGAATTCCATAAAAAGTTAAAATAATCCTGTCTCCGAACTGCAAATGCAGCCTCACAATCATTCAAAGTTTTGACCATATCATTTATGACTGTCCATTAATTGATGCAATTAGGATAGACTTTATCGGATTGTTATTATGTTCCGGTCAAAGTTGGTCACTACCACGAGATCTATTATAATCAAAATAATATAAGAAAATTTCTCATATTTATTTATTCAAATTGATTTTACACAACTAGAGTAATGAGTTTTTTATATATATAATTGGAGCATGTAGAAATTAATTAATTAATTGAAATATCACGAACTGAACTGTAGGCTTCATCCAAAAAGCTCAGCAATATATGTTTCTAGGTTTTTATTTTTCAAAGCTGCTTCGCAAGGATTGCTCTCGAATTGTTTTCGAAGTTCCCTTATCTTTCGAAAGAGGTTCCGTCATAGATAGAGATTCCTTCGTTCCTTAATAAATCTAGATGAAAAGCTCAATGGCCACAGTGCGTGTTATTCTAATTTAAACCACACTCAACACCCATCGTTGATACGTACTTTTGTCTATGAAAAAAGTTTAGGATTAATGGGTCTACCTGTCAGTTTAAAATAACTCAAGAAACTTAGAAAACAAAGTCAAGCAAATTAAAATCATGCTCTTTGTTACAGGAAAAAATGCTTCATTGAAACAGGTAATTTTAAATAAGCATCCAATCTATACATATCTATTGAAGAATAAACACAAAAGAGTCAAGCAATAAAGAAATAAAAAAAAGTTCATATAATTTTGGCTAACAATACACTGGATCACATTGGCCTCGCTGACACGCCTATTAATCATACACTTAATGATCCTATTGCTATAAAGAAAGTTTTCTACGTTGATGTTCCTTCACTAAAACAACTATTACAAAAGTATGAAAATCAATTACTCTTAAAAGTTTACTATTGCTATTTAAATTAATGACTAAACTGCCAATTAAATCTAAATATTTTATACTATTTTTGCAAAGAAAAAATTCTCATTTTTGGTTATTACTAATCATTCGTTTGAAGCTATCTGGGTAAATTTTAAAGGTTTTCTCTGGATCACCGAAAGAAAAAAAATTATGAGATCTCTATGATTGATTCTTGAAGCTTTTAATAAATATATTGGGCGAATTATACATAATAATTCGTCCTAATATAAAAAATAAGATTCCAATATTTTTTTCAGTTTTATGAATTCATTTTTACCATCTTCGTTCAATAGCTTTTTAATTGCTCATCATTTTTACATCTTATGTAATTTTAGCCCCATTTTTACCTTCTTTTTCTTAGGGCACGACATATGGTTATTGGCGCCGGAGCATTCTCAATGCACTGCTGGCCTCCGGATAGAATTCTCTTTACAAGACGACAGTGAGCTGTAAAGGCCCATAGGAAGAAAAAAAAAAGGGTAGCATTGGGCTCGAACCCGGACCTCCGCTTGAGAATCCAGCGCGCTACCAGTGAGCTAATCCCTTCTTTAGCAAAATGTTATTTTTAAAAGTTAATTTTATACCAACAAAGCTGAGTTATGGATGTGAGGATCCGCAGTGCTGGAGAACTTGATTTTCTTCCATAACAGCCTGTTTCATTTTGCATACAAAACACAAAATCCGGGTTTCGGGCGTTTATTCAATTTTATGATTTTTTTTGATAAAAGGTGAGATCATTGATAGCTCAATGCAGAGTTCTCTTACTCCTAGGAAGTACTGTAATCGTGTCAAATTTTTTCTATATCGAGTTTTCACCGGAAATATCCGTTCTGAGGCCCCCTGAGTCCAAAAAAGTGGTTTTTATTAAATTGTGTGTGTGTGTGTGTGTGTGTGTGTGTGTATATGGATGTGAACAGTATTGCTCAAAAACGAAAAACCGTAAAAAGTTGAAACTTGATATTCCGTTTCATCTGGTACTCCACTCGATATCACCACGGCATCTGATACTGGGTCATCTATCAAAATTCCTCAACCGGAAGTACCATTTTACTTGTTGTTTTTTTTACTTTTTTGCGTTTTTCTCAAAAATGGCTCCGACGATTTTCTTTAAACTTGGTATCAACTACACATACAAAGAGAAACTAACTTTTAACACTTTTATTTAAAAGGTTTCTCTGGGAAAATTCATTTAGGGGCAGTTATAGGGGAGGGGTGAGGTTAGGTTTTCATTTAAAGTGCTATTCCAGTTTATTAAACAATTCTATCATCAAATAATGTTAATTAGAATTGAATATGTTGTTGAAATTCGGAGTTTCAAGAAAATCGGATAACCGGAAATGCGTTTACATTACCACTAAATGATTTTTTCATTTTTTTCACGATTTTCTCAAAAATAGCTCTGAAGATTTTCTTGAAACTTCCTATATAAACTAAACATACACAGATCTACAACTTTTATTTTAAACATTTCTCTGGAAAAATTCATTTAAGGGCACTTTTGAAGAAGGGGTGGGGGTATGTTTTTCTCTAAAGTACTATCATAGTTATTTATACAATTCTATCATACAAACAAAATTAATTAGAAATAAATAGATGGCCAAAATTCCGAGTTTCAAGAAAATTAGTAAACCGGAAGTGAGCTTTTACTGGACAGTTTTTTTCAGTTTTCGACGGATTTCATTAAATTTGGTACACAAACTATAAAATTGGTCAATTATAATTTTGAGAAAGGAGTAAGAGAAAGTTGTGTGAGTGTTTCACACCAGATTTTTTTTTATATTCTATCGACGTTTTACACTGTTTATACGAGCATTACACACTCTAGGCAAGCGAACACCCAAATACCCTTATTTCTTCTCCTATATTGGAAGTCTTTCGTGTTTTTTTATATTTTATGTTGGTTAATGTTAAAAAAACCTAGCTCACGTAAATATGATGTGGGAAAACTGTAACAAAATTGTCAACACCTTTGTTAGAAAGAGCTGATTCATCTTATATGGAAATCCAAAATTTCTCAAGTGTTATTTTGGTAAATTTCCTTTTGAAGCTGCGATCCATTGACAAGGAAATCAATTGTTCCTCTTCTTGTTGTAAAGAAAATTTACAACTTCATGTAATTTTCAAGATTCAAAGAAGGAAAATAATGTAAAAATTTTTGATTCCAACAATGATAAATGTTAAATTATGATAGAAATAAATTCCTCGACATTTTTATATTAATTAAAGGAAACATTTCTATAATTTTCCTTTCCGATATGCGCTTTTTCAGAGACTTTTTTTTTTTGAAATCTGACAATTTATGGACGTCGAAATATTTTCATTTTTTCCTTGTATTCATGTATTCATATCAATTAAAAAATTAGAAATATCAGCTGAATCTGACTTTTATAACACCAAATTTCATCTTTTAAACATTTTTCAAATGTATCTGTAAATTTGAATGTGAAGTCGCAGATTCCTCATCGGAACACCCATCAAAATTAATTTTTTAGGAAAAAAAAATGTTTCAAAAATAAATGTGTTAGGTTTATATTTGTGCAATTAGCAATCAATCCAAGTTTAAAGAAAATCAATGTGCCGTTTTCGAGAAGATTTAAAAACTCAAAAATCTATTCTGTAAATTATATTTATTAAAATGAAATATAAAACAATATTATTTTATTCGTATCCGGATTATATTCGGCGTTTTTTTTTTTAATTTCTTATAAGAACTTTATTTAACCTCTTTTATGAAGGCAATTTATCCAAAATGATGTGAGTATTCTAAAAGGAAGAAAATATACAACCAACTTATATCATTTTCTCATTTTGGAATAATCACTATTTATTTCGTACTGATTTTCGAAAGACGTCAAAATAGTTAAGCGTAAAGTACAGTTGCAATGTCACTTAGAGAAATGCCTGTGTATATTGTAAGTGTTGAAGATGGGTATTGTGTAAACGGTAGGTCTGCCAGGTCGCCAATCATAGATTTGTCTCGCGTATTTACCAACAACAAGATTGGTCAACACGTTTTCTTGGTGAAAGAGAGATAGAATGAGAGAAGCACGTGTAGCAAGTATTCTACTACACCCTTCTATTCTATTATACCATTCAATTTGTTCACCAAGCTAGCTGAACACTCTCGCCAACTTACTCAAAAAAAAAATGCACACACACACACACACTTTTATATATTTATATATATATAAAAAAAAATAAAAAAATACACTTCCTAGATTTGTACATATGTACGTGAGTTTTCGTTATGAAAGTTTTTTCACACTTCACTGGGAGAGAATATCGGATCTTATACAAAGACGTGAAATAGTTAAATTGATTTTTGGTGTAAATAGACCAAGACAGCAGAATAGGTGCTTGATTCTATATCTATAAAAGTTGAAAATAACAAAGAATGTACTGGTGTTGTTGAAGGGGCCTAGTAGTAACAGATTAAAGAATTTCTGTTGAAAATTGAAAACAAATCCATATAGTTAACGGTAAATGTTTTAATTCCTAACTGGTATGCTTAGTAAATTTACAGACAAATGTCAAAATTGTAGCTAAGGCTACAATAAGTGAAATTAAAGAAATCGTGTCAAAATTATGTTTTAACATAATTTGATCAAATTCAAATTTGATATGTTTGGCTACAATTTGATCAAATTCGTACTATAATACCACTCCAGTTGCAACTCAGAAAAATAAAAAGAAATTAATATTAGGAAATTTGTCGAAAAATTGTCAATCTGAAATGGTCCAATGAATTCACTTCTGAAAGGTATTATTAGGTCAACTTCAAGGGTGGTTACAAGTAGACTTTGAATATATCTTAAACAAAAAAAACATAGTAATTCGGATTTGATTAATATAAAGTAGTCTCTGTCTTTATTTGCAGGTTTGTTGCTTATTGGTAGCTGCAATTGCTTTGTACAGTTTAACTACAATTTTACTAAATGAGAACTCCTTACTGTGTAAATTTGTTGAAAAATTCAACAGAAATTATGCAGTCAGTTTACTACAGCCTTTCAACATAGAACTTCGTTTGTTAGTATGTTCACTTTTATCAATGTTAGAATCAAGCATCCAATCATTTGCTGTCTTGGTCAATTTATACTAAAAATCAGTTTAACTATTTCATGAGTTTCCAGATCCCAAGTGAATATTAATATTAAAAGAGGAAGTAATGTAATAATAATTTTCTCCAATGGAAGTGTCAAAAAACTTTTCTTTCGAAAACATACATACCCATAGGCAACAAATGTAGGAGTTATCTTTTTATTGTGAAAAAGTTCATTCTTAGAATATTCATAATGAAAGTGAAAATTGTGAACTGAGTGATTAAGTTCATTTGTTCATTATGTGGGAACCAAAAATCATTTGTACTCCTCAATACTCCACCAACCCACATCCCCTTAACAATGCATTAATTTGTAGAGTACTTTTAATTGTGAATCACTCGCATCAATCTATTGTGAAACACTCGCATGATTTTTTTTTCTTAATGAAATTATTGCATTTCTAATTGATAAATTTTCTTTTAAACTTGCAATATTTATTAAACCTTTATTTGGACTTGCATTTCATATTAAAAAAAAAAAATCGTTGGGGATATTCGTGAGTGAGTTGTGTATTGTACTTTTTGCGTGAGGTAGCGCCCTCTCTCACTTTCTCTCTTTCACTTTCCATCAGTACCAATTTTTCCTCAAAAATATTTCAAATAAAAGTGATAGGAATTTATGTGTGATAGCGATTTATTCATTCAATCCATGTGGGCCTTCCACCCTTCTTTATCGGCTGCCTTTCTTCTACACTGCTTCATTCCTAAAAATGTTGCAGATCGTAGTATATAAAGTTATAGAGTCGTAGTACAGAAAATCTTTGAAGCAAAGTTGCTCTACCGGTTGACCTTCTTTGCCCTCATTTCAGATGCGATGTTGGTACCTAAACGGAATATCTCGTACGAATTTCCTATGTACACATTATTCCATATATACACCATTTTTCATTCATCCTCCTTCTTGGGAAGGTCGGAAACTTGTCATCCCCATTCTCTTATTATTCTGAAGTAAAGTAAAGTAATGCCTATTTTTTCAGGCGAGCTCAACGTCCAACTACCAAATTAGGTGTCATGGACGGGGGCGGAAGCACCTACTTTACTATTAACATTTTTTAAACAAATATAAAATTTAGCAGTTATACGCTGGACTCGAACTGGGGTCCTCCCACTTACAAGTCCATGCTCATAACCACTACACCAATACCCGCCCTTATTATAGTGAAGTAATACTTTAGAGTAAAGCATAACACTACTGATTCCCCACCGCCTTGAAAATAAATTTTCCAGAGAAAATGTTTC
Organism: Triatoma infestans; assembly: GCA_011037195.1. Classification (NCBI taxonomy): domain Eukaryota; kingdom Metazoa; phylum Arthropoda; class Insecta; order Hemiptera; family Reduviidae; genus Triatoma; species Triatoma infestans. The sequence goes on from JAAEAF010000512.1 coordinate 48,296, forward strand.
AAATAAAAATTATAGGTATTTATTTGTGTAGATAGTCTATGAAGTTTTAAAAATATCGATGGAGTCGCTTTCGATGAAATCACAAAAAAACTTATGAAAAAAAAACATTATAAATACGCATTTGCGGCTGTTGGATTTTCCCCGAAATCTTCGTGTCTGATACGGTATTTGTGCCTAAATGGGATATCAAGTTTGAGCACTCTGTGACTTATTGTCTTTGAGATATTCTGTTGGAACTCACAAGCACACATACTGACTATACGTTAAAAATCATTGTTTTCGTATTCAGGGGATCTCAAAACATCCATTTCTGGTAAACACTCAATTTCGAAAATATGATATGATCGCAATACTTTCATTTTTTAAAAGTAATAGAAAATAAAAACACAATCTCATGTTTTGCTACCACATCAAAAAGTTCATTTGCAGGCTGGACAACAAATGAAAACAATTCTAAATTTAACCCAATCTAGAAGTATCTATTTCTAATTAAAATTTAATTCAAGCTATCGGAAGGCTTCTAGAGAATCGAAAACTATGCATTCTTTCAGATATTTTTTTTTTGTTTTTTCTTTCTCTTACGGCAGTAACAAAATCTACAAAAATATCTTTTGTCTTATAAAATATTAAGTTCGTATCAGATTTTCGACTTCGAATTTGCACCTAACATATATGTTTTGAAACTCTTCAGGATAGAGCGCATACTTTTTTGTAAATATGCATACCTGAAAATGAAAAATTTCAAAATATCAAAAGTTAAAGTTCAAATCGGTTAAACTAAACTTGCAATTTTTCAACTTAACAATTTTTATGATTTTGTTTTTAAAAAACTTTAAAAAAAAAAAAAAAAAATTCTTTAAACTTAGTATTCGTGCAACATATCACTTTTGTGTGATAGATTTTTCAGAGAAACATGATTTGAGGAAATTCTAGGACTTTATAATTTACTCTAAAAATGTCCTACTGTTATTGCAGGGTTTATTTATTTACAATTAAGGGCAATTATATGTTGTTATAATTCATTTTAAAAAAGCAACTGGAAATTGAGAAATACAAAAAGAAAAAATTTGATTATTTCATGACCGATTTTTTTTTTTTATCATAATTTTCAAATTAGTTGTTGTTTTCTTAGGTTATTAGTGGTCTATTTTGAAGTAGTGGTCGCATGAATTGAGTTATAAACTAATAAAACAAAGCGTGGAAAACAAAACACTTTAAATTTGTTAACTTGGCCACTCTAGCAATGAATTATCTAATAACAAACAAATTAAATCTAAAGCAATAATGACTTATACTTAAAGCTAGTAAAGTCGACTGATTTGAACTAAAAAAAAAAACAATCTATTGGAACTCGTACTGCAGATACTCTTTATTGCCGTTCTCACAAATCTAATCGACAAATATTCTTTAAGTGTTAGTAACTGTTCAATTAATATTGTATAAGTGTTGGGCTGCATATTTTACTGAAATAGCAGTTTAGAGGAAAGCCCCATCCCCAAGGGATCCCCAAAATCCATTTTCTGGAAAAATTTAAAAGAAAAGAAGAAGATAGATATACAGTAAACTCCCGATTATCCGGGCCAATGGTGGGGAGAGGCGGCACGGATAATCCGAACTATAATTATTTATTTCTAAAATACAACATATTATACCTTTCTAAGGCAGACAATTATTTTAACATGTTTAATGCTCATTATTATTAAAAAAATCTGTTATTTTGGTTTGTTTACAGGAATCTTTTAATGATTTTTTTTTAATATCAGTTCGAATTTTTCTAAGAGCCATTATGATGTTATACTCAAATTTCCATTGTTCGATGTACTCCACCAATGTGTCAACAGAATTCAGGGCCATGTGTGACTAATGCGATTGATAATTTCTTCTTCTCCACTTTCAGCTCAAGCGAGCAAGTATGTATTTAAAAAATACATATACATATAATTATTTATTTAAATTAAATTCATACATGGATAATCCGCAAACCGGATAATCCGCACACGGATAATCGGGACTTTATTGTATATCTGTATTCAAAATAATAAAAGCTCACTACAGTCGCACATTCAAGATATCGAAACTTCTACAAATTCAGAATTTTAGCAACGCATTTAATGTTCCTCAATATTATATTAGGTACTGGAATCGTACGGTATAAATGAATCGGCTTTTAAAGTGAAACCTTAAGTCAAATCCTTCAGGACACTTAAAAAATAGCTTTCCTGGAATAAATGACAAATGAAATTGATTGGCCTACATTGGTCTATTTCACATTATTAAAGAAAATGGTTGCTGGACTGAGAAAATGCGAAAATAGAAAAAAAAATCTGGTGTGAAACACTCAAACAACTTTCTCTTAATCTTATAATCTCAACTTTCTCTTATAAATACAATTTAATCTAAGAAATTTTCTTTAAAATTGCAACGTTACAATATTTATTTTGGTTGACCATAAAAATAGTGGTGAGAATTCTAATTAAATACCAGAGCGACCTTATGTGGAGCGCTCAGTTTAAAAACTAAGAAAGCATATGCAACTTTAATTTTAACCTAATTTTCAGATCCCCAATATCACTCTCATCAATTTTTTAAGAAAATGTTTAATTTTATACCAAGTATAAAAGCAAATCGTTGTAACCGTTTATGAGAAAATTCCAAAAAACTCAAAAACTCATTCCGTAAAACGCGCTTCCGGTAAACCGATTTATTTCAGCTTTGGAATTCTACCAATGCTTCTAATGTGTATTAATATTATTACATAGGAGGTAAAAACCATATATTATAGTGAAGTGGTACTGTAGAAGAAAGTATAACACTACTGTTCCCCCAAAAATCAATTTTCCTGAAGAAATGTTTGAAACAAAAGTGATAGGTACTTATATGTGTAGGTAGTATACGAAGTTTTAAAAAAAATCGATGGAGCCGTTTCCAAAAAAAATCACGATAAAGAAAAAAAAATATTCAGTAAAGCCGGAATTCCTGTTGATGGATTTTGCTCGAAATCTTCGTGCCTGAAGCGGTACCTAACGAAGTACCAAGTTTGAGCTTCTTGCGATTTTTCGTTTGTGTGAAATTCTGTATAAAAAACGTACTCTGATAAACATACATGCAGACCATTCGCTAAAAACATATTCTGTTAACTCAAACAGACATGCACATGCATTTTTTTTGTATTCAGGAGCCACAAAACATGTATTTCCAAACAAACGGTACATCAATTTCCAAAATCTGACTCGATAGCAATATTTTGTGGAGTAAGAGAAATTAAAAAAAAAAAAAATCTGGTATGAAACAGTCAAATGACCTTACTCTTATTGCAATACTCAGAGTTGTGATTGACCAATTTTTTTCAAACTTATAATTTTTGCTAAATGTTTTATTTCTCTTCAATTTCATATCAATGGGAGAATCTAAAACTTAATCAAATGACTTCTTTGATGAAAGCTTAAACTTCTCCCCTATATGAATTTCTAAGAAAAAATTTCAAATAAAAAATTATAGGTCTCTTATATTCATAATTAGTATATCAAATTTATTGATAGATTTTCTCTTCCTAGAAGCCTCAACAGCTCAATGCCTGGTAATGAACAGTGTTGTCTGTAACGAGAGAACCCAGTACGGAGGCTGGCTGTGCAGTGAGAAGGCTCCGGGCGCAATTGACCATAGATGTTAACGTGTCTTAAATTAAAAAAAAATATATATATTGAATTCCGTCGGTGTTATCATGGAGAAATTCGCAGAAATCTGAAAACAACTGTTCAGTAAAAAACGCATTTCAGGTCAACCAATTTTCTTCAGACTCGGAATTTCGGCAACATATTTAATTCCAATTGTTAATATTATTTAAATGATAGAATTGTTAATAAACGAAAATAGCACTTCAGAGGAAACTCCATAATAGCCCACTTAAAGGAATTTTTCTGGAAAAATGTTTCACATAAAAGTTGTAGCTCATTATTAGGTGTAGTTCATACATCATGATTATAGAAAATCGTTGGAGCCGTTTTTCTAGAACATCACAAAAAAATTGAAAATTCATTCACTAATATGTTAGCTGATTTTTGTTCATCCTTATAGTCAGTCGGTCGTATGCTAGCACTCGAACTTAAATAACAAGTTTGAACTTTCTGTGACTTTTCTGAGTATTTTGTGAATTTTCCCCAAAATAAATCCAAAACTACTGTCTTTAAACATGGAATGGTAACTGCGTAAAAACCGATCACTTTAAATTGAAATAATTTTCTGGAAATTTGATTAAGGAGGGGACTAAAGATTCAACTGAATTGCTATTTTGCAAATTATAGTGAGAGATAATGTAAGAGGGTTCTGCCTCACTCTTTCCCCAAATTGCCCAAAAAACAGAAATATATTTATTTATAATATCTTTTGTAAAAATTACATATATAAAGAAAATTTGTCAATAGATTGAAATCCATGAAGAAATTGGTATTAATGTTTCATATCAGATTTTTTTATTCGTAATCAAGAGATCTCTAAATATTCGCCGCGAAATCAATTTCCAAAATTTGATACGATCGAAATACTTTCCATTCAATAAGAAAAAACACAATGTTGGTCGAAAGGCTGTTCAACATTTTTCAGAAAAGTAGAAATATCTCAAGGCGAAAGTTTGTTTGGAGATCTTTAAGAACGTAGTTAAAAATAGATTTATTTAGAGTCTGAAATAAACACCTTAAATTTATTTTTTTTTAAGTTTTGAACTTCAACTGAAAAAATGCGATATTTGCAAAAAGAAGCATAAATAATGAAATTGTGTAATCTATTATTATATAAAAGATTTTAAAGATTTCAGTAAATTAGATTCATTGTTTCAAATCTACTTTTGAACAATTTTAACTCTGAAATAATCACTAAAAAACTAATTTAAATGTAACAAAAATCCCAGCAAATGAAGCAACAAAATGAGAATCCGCAAAAAAGTAAACTATAATGTTAAAAACAATTAATATTTAAAAACAAAAACCTCAATGTTATCTTTAGCATAAAAATTATTTCAAGGTAGTAAATAATAAGGACATATAAAAATAAACTGTTTTTGTTGAAATCATAGCGTGTAAGAGTGGAAAGAAGGTAACTATACTTTTAAGAAGCAAGGGTGTTACTAACACTATAATAACACCAAGACATTGTCGCCTATAATATATTTTGTGATCAACTGAGAATGTTTTAAGCATTTTGACCTTGAATGCTTTTAAACAGTTTATATTTGAAATCAATTATAATTAAAAATTCCAAAATATATAATAAAGCATAACTACTACATTAAATTTCAAATGATCTACTTACTTCATATAAGATTCTGATGGTTTTCCAATACCACCGATAGCAGAAGGTGGATCTCTTAGGGCAAAACTCTTGGCATAATGGCCCAAATGTAACTGTTTAAAACAAAATATCGTTCTAGATTCTTTTGGATAACTTGCGTAAAATCGAACCCAAGATTTGTATGCTGAAAACAAAGAAATTAAATTTAGGTTTAGGTTTTTACAAAAAGAACATTAATTTGAAAAAAAAATTATATCCAACCTTGGCAACCAATTTCATGAAGTTTTCTATCTTCTAAGATCGTATTTTCAAATTTAAGCTGCAAAGAGTTGGCTGTTTCTTCAATATCTATATTCAATTTCTATAAAAGAATAACACATTGTTATTTAAAGCTCAACTAAACCAAAGCTATTTGTTCAAATATATTAAATTGAGAAACAAATTAATTAATAATTTTTCCAAATGATTTAATTTTTTTGTAGATATGTTTATATATATTTTGTATATCTACGAGAGTCATTCAATAAGTAATGAGACAAATCGCTGTAACTGAATAGCTCAAAATTGGTTGTTTAGCAGAAAGGTTAGTTTAATCAATAGAATAGTTTCAGTTCGTCAAGTTGGCATCCTTGTAGTTAGTTTCTCATCAGCTGTTCAAGAGTATTTGATAAGAATAACCTCAAAAGTATTCAGTTAACAATGGCGAGTCCACTTGTAAGAACAACGCTTAGTGATTAGATTTTTATTGCAGAGGGGTATCAAAAGCAGTGAAATCGACGAAAGAATGTTGAAAGTGTACGGTAATAATTGTTTGAACCGTTCGAACATTTACAAATGGGTAGAACACTTTAAAAGTGTGTCTGGGACGAGCAACGAATGGATGACCGGTTGAAGTTGCAACTTCGAATCTCGCATTAACACGTCAATTCAGGACAACAGGCGTATTACTGATAGCTAAAGAAGTGCACGCGAGGCACAAGTAAAGCCTGCCATTCAAACGAAACGTCGATGACTCTTCACAAACGCATGATTTCCCTTCAAGACAACGCGCGCCTAAACACGGCACAGTTAACTCAAGAAAAATTTTAAAAAGTGGGTTGGGAGATCCTTCCACATCGCCCCTACAGCTCCGATCTCGCCCCATCGGACTTCCATTTGTTTGGGCACCTTAGAGAGGCTAGGCTCTACGTGGGAAACATTCTAAGTTAAAAATCAGGTGCAAAAGTGGCTTCGCGATTAACCCAAATAATTTTATGCCATAAATGTGGCATACACAAATCAGAGGAAGGATGGGACAAGTGTATAAATGTTGCTGGAGACTATGTTGAAAAGTAGCCAAAGTTTTTTATTTATTAAATAACTCGTTTTTTAGCTACAGCGATTTAGGAGGCACTTACTGAATGACTTTCGTATATCCATTATTTTATCCAGCACTGCGGACTCAGCCACATTTTCAACTTTCGTATATGTTACTGAGCTTGCATTTTATAAAGTAATTGATGTCGGTATTATCTAATATTAAGATTTTTAATAATCTTGACTTGCTTCATAATCAACTCTGTCCTTGTCACTTCTCTGTAGCTGGACGCCCTGTTTCCTGTTTTGTGAATTTTACTGAGCACAATGAAAGCAATCAAGGTTTCGAACGAAAATGATGTTACATGTAAATAGGTAATATTAAAATAAATAATATGTAAGTAATAAATAATATGTAAATAGGCAATAGGTAGGACTGGAATAAATCTCAGTTTATATATTTTGAACACTGAAAACTCACGAAAAATCTGAATTTTCCTTCTTTTCTTTTTGTGGGAAAGTACGTATAAAGGACTGAGGGACGGTAGAATTCACTAGTGCGAGCCCATCTATTCAAACGATCTGAGCTTTAGCTGGCTAACCAGTTGCAAATGAAAGTTACGGAATATGACCCATGGTTTTTTCTTTAATTAGAGAAGCAAAAAAGAAAAAGAGTAAACATTGAACCTTCGAATAGAATTTTTATGTTAATAGTCCTAGATGAAACATTTGTAAGATTATTTAGAACTTCTCGATTTAATGTAAGAAATGTCAATTAAGCTCAATTATTTTTGAAACACTAGATTCAGACATTGAACCAAATGAAAATGATTCTGCTTACTATCGAGCTATTTTATACAAAACAGCGAAGTGGCGACAACCAATTTTGAAAAAAGAAGGAACACGGTTATTCATATAACATTACGGCTATCAGTTCATCCCATAATGAAAACAAGGGTTTTGTTTTTAATGATCTAATTAAACTTTGTCTTATATTATTTTCTGAAAATGTAAATCTTTCTGGAGACTTCAATAATTTTATATTGTATTTTATCATCTTTTTGTTGGTAAGTTGTTTTAAAACAGTCTAATATTCTGAGAAAATGAATTTAAGTTTTGTTGTGCTCAACGCTAAATAAGTTAATAAATTTAACTTAATTAATAAATTTAAAAACTATCTAAGCCCAAAATTCTATATTCATCTTTGTTGAAGACCTCGGCATCTAATCAATAGCTTCCAAACCGAAAACAAGAGGCGGATTTCCATTATATTTTTTTTCTGGCCTTTTTATTAATATTCTCTTCCAAACTATTCTGATTTATCAATCAATGAAAAAAAAATAAAACTAGAAATCTTAGTTCGCCAACATGTTCTAGACAATTTTCTAAGTCTTCTTCAGGGTTGGATATATATATTACAAAACTTAAAATATATGGCCGTTTTGTAAATTAGTTCGAAACCTATTGGCGCATTTGATTTTTAGCTTGTTTTTATTCATTGATATGTAATACAATAAAGCTGAAACATCAATTATTCTTTCAAAAAAAAAAATACGGGACCGGCAACTAAATACTAAATTTCGGGCTAAAATTACAAATTCTGACATAAACATGACACTTCCTCCTAAAGTTGTAAGAAAAAGGAAAATTAGTAACATTAGCTCAGTGGTTGCGTGCTGGTTTGGAAAGCGAAGGTCCCAAGCGCTTTAGTCCAGTACTACAGATTCTCCTTAGAGTCTCATGCTATAAGAGTCTCTAGAGCCCACGTCCGAAGACAGCATAGTTTCTGTAAAAAAAGAACGCTGCAGAAGGCTCCAAGCGCCCAATCACATCAGATGTTGATGCGCCTTATTTAAAAAATAAATTAAACATAAAAATTGAACATAACAAAGTAATACATACTTTATTCTTTTTTGTATCCATGTTCAAACTGGTAAGTCCTTGCAAATAAGTTTCTACGTTTTGTTCTTCCAATCTGCCAATAATAGCAAAAACAAAATTAATTTTAATATGAAAAAGTCAATACCTTAATGTTAGTTTCTACAGTATCAAAACCATACCGAGATTTTTTCAGAGATTAAAAAGAATTTTTTAAACTGACCTATTGTTTGATGTATATATATTAAAACTAAACACTATAAGATTAAAACCTTAAGTCTGAACACTTTCTTTTTTAGCATTCGTACTTTGCTTAAATACTAAATACAATAATCTTTTTACTGAATATTTTATAACAGACATATTTTACTTGAAAACCAAAGGTCAAAATTAAACATTTAATTTTTATTACCTAATTCTTTTTTCGTTGAGCCAATGTAAGAAATTCATCTCCGACGACTCTAAAAATAGAATAGATACACCTGATGAACCAACTCGTGCAGTGCGACCAACACGATGAACATAATCCGCAGGATTAGGTGGAGCATTGTATTGGATAATAACATCTGTTTTTGGCAAGTCAAGTCCCCTCGCACCAACATCCTATAACATATAATAGTAATATTATTAATCACTATTGCATGCTGTTTACAATCAGTAAGAGGATAGGATAAGTTTCCGACCTCTCCAAGTCATCTTGAAATGCCATCTTTCTTTAGTATAACCTAAAACACTGTCAGAGTTGCTTTGTGTTGTTCTTAATCAGTGACTTTTTAAAGTTATCAAATTTTACTGTTTTCCAAGTAAGCAGAAAATCGAAGAGCGAGCCGTGATAAATATTTTTTCATCTAAGGTTTATCTCCTACAAAAATAAAGGCGGAGTTTGCAGCAACATTGGAGGTGTTTGCTCCTTCATTTACAACGTGGTAGCGGACTTCAAACGTGGTCGTACGAGGAATACTCAAAATACTGACGTTCTGGAAGACCAAAATCGCCTACACCCAATAAATCATCCAAAATTCCAAAAAACTATTAAGAATAACCGCTGGTTGAAATTGACAGAGATAGCTGATATCGAAAAAAGGGCGCATCACATCCTAACTGAAATTTTGGAAATGAGAAAATTGTCAGCAAGGTTGGGTACCGCATTTGCTGACTCCCGATCAAAAACTGCAACGCGTTATGGTATCAGGAACAATGTTTGGCTCACTACGAGCTCAATCCAACGGACATTTTGCGGCGGTTTGTAACTATGGACAAAACCTCGATCCACCACTATACATTATCGACACAGTGGAAGGTAAATAAGAACCAACCCGAAAAAAAGCCCATCTGCAAGGAAGCGCAAGACCAAGTTTTTTGGGATTCTAAAGGAATCTGTTAGATTATCTAGAAAAGGGCAGGACAATTAGCACCGAATATAATTCTAAACTTCTGGACCAGTTAAAGCAAAAATTTAAGGAATAAAGGCCAGGTCTGGCGAAAAGAAAATTTTGTTTCATCAGGACATTGTCCCAGCCACAAAGCTCTCAATGTGGTGGCTAAAATATTTACGAAGGCTGAAATTGTATCGCATACGCCCCTTTCATCAGACTCGGCCCCTTCGTATTTCAGCCTCTTCCCAAACCTGAAAAAATTCCATGCTGGGAAGAAATATGGATCCAGCTCCGAAGTCACCTCAGCGACGAACGCCTCTTTAGCAGACTTAGATGAAAGCGCCTATTTAGAACGTATCCGGACATTGGAGCGCAAGTGTATAAATTTACAAGGAGATTTTGTAAAGAAAATAAATTTATGTCATTTTTGTTCTTCCTTGTTAGGTCGGAACTTATCATCCCAATCTCGTATTGTTTATGTTTATGAAACTGGCCATTGTTTATGAAAGGGAGTTTTTTCGCCTAACCTATATTGTAATTTCTTCTCGGAGAAGCGATTTCACAAAGCTGACTTCCCCAAGCCTCCCCTTTTTATATTGAAAGACCAAAGCTGATAGAATAAACGTTATTTGTTATGTTATGGATCAGAAAACCAAATTTTCATTTTTGGTATATTTAGCATAAAAAAACAACCCAAAAGTGAAAGCATATTTTATTTCTATTTTGTCTAAACAAATCTCATGATGTCATGTTGAGTAGTTAAATGTTTTTAGATAATTTATACACTTGATTTTTCGAAGGGGGCTAAACATGATAACTGACCATGAAGATGATGAAGGGCTTACTGTGCACAGTAGAACTCCAGAAACAGTTGACCGAAATTTCTTAAAGACCTCAGTCCTTCCAATTTGAGTCATATTTCCATGAAGTTTAAAGAAAGATATGTTTTCCATTTCTGGTACACAACTTAAAAGTTCAGTATAGAAATTAACCATATCTTGGGTTGCCATGAATATTAAAACTTTATTTGCTTTTTCCAGCTGTAACATAGAAAGTGAATCACATAATAAACAATAATTTGATTTTCATAACGTTTATTATTTTAGTAACATAATTGACAATTTTTCTGTAACATACTAGTAGTACGATTATCTTCATATAGCACAAAGGAAACATAGTACAGCTTCTTTCTAATAAATAAATTGAATTGGGATTTTTTGTTCAATATATTTCGGTATATTCTGCAAAATATTTATATTTTTCTGTATAAGTTATAATTATAGATACCCTCTTAAAATATAAAATTCTACTAAAAAAATCTTCAGATATTATCGAGAATTTTCCTTAATTTTTTTTAAATTTATTTAATCAATACTATATAATGAATACTAAAATAAATAAGTAATAATTTAATCATAATCAATTTTAATAAACGATTTATTACATGTTTATTAATTTTAAAGGAGCTATTTTATAAATCAATAACAATATTTAGGATTAGGGAACAAGTATGCTTATAAGAGTTTGAAATTTAAGATGCAACACCTAAAAAAACCTCTTAAAACAACTTTTTCATGACAATCAACAATTTAAGTAAAAAAAATACAAATAAAAGCCTCCACATTTTTGGTCAAATAACAAAAATAAGTCAGACAAGAGGGCTTTTTATCACCGCAATTATTCCAGTAGTTTCAACGATCGAGAATACGACAAAATTTATTTCAACTTGTTTATTGACTTTCACATAATATCGTGTATACATTTCAAACACTAATCCCTCATTTGTTTAAATACTCTAAAATTCCGAATCTCTGGAACAACTTTATTTCATATGAAACTTTGTTTTTTTTAATTTGGAAACTGTAACAGGATTAGCTCAGTGTTAGTTCAGGATTTAGGTCATGGAAGTCCGGTTTCCAGTATAGATAGCGCTGGTTATCCTAAGATTTTTCTTGCCCCAGCAGACTGCGCTCAATGCCCGCTGATCGGCAGTGTTGTCAGTAAAGAGAGAACAATACCCAGAGGCAGTGCAATGAGAAGGCTTCGAGAGGCAATTCAAGGATGCTGACAAGCGTAAAACAACAACAAAAAATTCTAGGCTTTCTGTTACTGATATTTACATAATTGTTGTTAAGCAACTTCTTTCAAACTTGTAAATTTTGCCACATAAACGTGTTTGTGGTATAGTTAGGAGAATCAAACTAAAATAAAGCATTATTTTTGAGGGAAGTGCGATCTTCTAGCAGCTCCAAAAATCCCTACAATCAATTGAATCGAAAAAATTTGGTAAACAAAAGTGATGGATCTATGCAAATGATTAGGATACTAAGTTGAGTGAAATCTATTGGTTTCCAATTTGAGAAATTCGCAGAAAATTAAAAAGCGGCTCAGTCCTTCCTACCTTCCAATTTTCGTCAAACTGGGAAATGTTGGAATACATTTAATTCTTATTAAATAATATTAGAATCGTATTATATAGCAAAATAGCACTTTAAAAGAAAGCATAAAGTCCCCCTCGCCCAGAATCTCTCTAAAATGAAAAAGGTTTCAAATAAAATTAGAAAGAAGTTAAATGTATGACATGGTTATATAAGGACCTATCGATTGATTAAGGTTAGCTCAGTAATATCAATAATACTTTGGGGTAATTGTATGGGTTTGGAGAGCTTTAGATAGTGTAGGCTTGTCGCTCACAAAAGACAACTGAAAAAAAAAGATGCTGTTTTAGTAACGTATTTGCAATAAATAATCTAAGTTTAAAGAAAATGTTAGGAGCCAGGGCCTTTTTGATGAAAGTAGGGCATACTGTAAAATCATTTAGTGTTTTCAGCATCATATTTTAATAATATAATATAAAAAGAATAATAAATATGAACTTTGTAAGATACTTAATTAAAACCAGGACCATATATAAAACTAAAAACATCCCTTTCAAACTCAAAGCTATTTCCAGCGAATATATACTCATCAACAAAATGTTCCTTTGGTCGAAAATAAGAGAGACAACAAGTATTCTGAAAAGAACTTTGGGATTTCACTCCCAACATATTAAGAAAACTAACCTGATAGTATTTAATGATGGCAGTTAGAAGTACTAGTCTGAGTTTAGTAGGTACTATAACATACTTCTGATCAAGTGTTTGTGGAATAACAAAATGAGATAAAACATCATCTGTGTTCAAATTTTCGGTTTTACTTTCTGACGCATCCAATCTCACCGGGGAATTTAGAGCCAAACCAGCAAGTCTTTCAACACCTGGGGTAAGAGTGGCGGATAGAAGAACTGTCTGCACAGTTTTAGTTTTTTCTACATCATCATCCTGTTCCATTCTTAAAACTTCCAAAAGGCTGCAATAATGAAAGAAAATTAAATGACAACGTAAAATATTAAAGAACCAATTTTTATTTATTATACAATGTATTATCTAAATAATATTAAATAGAATTAAATATGTTGCCAATATTCGGAGATTGATAAAATCGGTTGGTCTATTTTTGTTTAGTGTAAAACTGCTGCCATCTAAATAATATTAATTAAAATTAAATATGTTGTCAACTTTGGTCAAAGAAAATCGTTGACCGGAAGTTCGTTTTACTGAAATTATTTCAGTTTTCTGCGATTTCATCCATAAAAGAAACTGACTGATTTCATTAAATTTGTTCACCAACGATGAATACAAAGACCTATCATTTTTATTGAGGACTTTTTTCCGTTAAGATTCTCCAATTATATATAACTGAAAACAAGACAACATTTAATTCAAATATACGTTTGAAGAAAATTGGTCACCTAAATCTTGTAAACTGCAGTGAGGAGGAGTGTTTCAAATCAGATATCAATTTGAATTAATCAGATACTTTTTAATTTAATTGCAAAAGCAGCTGACTGAGCTTAACTTTTATAAATACTTTATAAAAATTTAAATAAAAAAATTCCTTATAATTAGAATAATACCTAATTTATCAGCTTTATTATTTTGCACTTTTATTTACTTTTATGAAGCTAATCGACTTCACAAATGAGCTCCTCATTGTATGTATAAAGCCTTGAGATTACCAATATTAAGGTACATACTTGCCAACCGCTTCTTCATAACCTAAATCAAGTAGTTTATCTGCCTCATCAAGTACTAGCCACTGAACGTTACGTAGTGAAAGAGATTTCGTCCGTTTAGTATGATCAAGTAGACGCCCAGGAGTTCCTATCAGTATCGTAATACCTTTCCTAATCCTAGCCTTCTCTGATTTTCTTTTCTCACCTCCAATCAATATACCAGGAACTAACCAAGTAAACGCCTACAAAATCCATTGTTTAAATCAAAAAAATGTAATAAGTTCCAAATATTAGTATCTGAAAATGGAATACGAAAGAAATTATTTGTGGAAGAAAAACTGATGAAAGCTTAATTACTAAAATGATAAAAATCCTTTAATTAGCTACCTCATTATTGCATTTAAGAAATAGAAATTCCACAAAAGAATGATTTCACGAACACTTCACCAAGTTAATGAATTATTTTCTCAAATCTACTTAAAAAATGCTATTATGAAACAGTATATTAGTGAACCTTTTAGGTAATCTGGTTGTTTGAATTGTTTAGTACAAAATTAATAAAATGAGAAAAACATGTGCTTTAAATTTATAGCACAAAACAGTAATGAAAATATATTAGCATTCTCTAACATCAGAATTCCCCTAACTAATTTCAAAATATACCATCTAAACATAATTTACTATTTGTGAGCAGATAAGAATAATAAGCTTCATAGTAATATAATAAGAAGTAATAACAGAGGAACCGAATGGGGTGAAACTCTTTGTGTTCTGCGGCAGAAAGTTATCGCGGATCAAACGTGCTCCGGGCGCCAATGGCGGTAGATGTTGACGCGCCTAAAATAAAAAAATGTATTAAAAAAACAGGTTTAGTCTAAGATCTAATCGAATCACTTATTTATTTATAGTTATCCCAAAGGAAATTTTAAACTCCCAGAAGATAGATTGATTATCCAGTAGATAGGGGAACTACAGAATTGGAAAGGGAGATGGTATTCTTCAAGAACGCATTCTGTTCCATTTGAGGTTACTTAGCATCGTTGGTGGCAGAAGGAATCCTGGTGCTCCTCTTTGTGAGAAAAATTAAAAAGACTTAAGGAGAGCTGTTCTAATTCTTTGGAATCATGGATAGATATAATAGTCTCAAAAACGTATAAATACGCTCTTAGAAAAGCCAAGAGTACTCTTTGTGATCTTTCTTGTGAAGATTTAAATTGATTCAACAATATCAAGGCTGATAAGAATATGACTTTCAGTTTGGTGCCTTGAGAAATCCTAATAGATGCTTTACAATGCACTGGAAGAAATGGAGTCATTACAGCTTTAGTTAATACCCATTACCCGGATAAAGTAAATATAATAAAGCCGATTAGTGTAGTGGTCAAAATGGAGCTAAGATCTTGTGTCCTGCTATAGCGGATGAAGTAGTTACCTTAGAGTGAGTGGTTTGGATAGTACACAATTTCTGACCATTCAAGTAACCTGGATCAGATGCGTTTATTCCTCTCTGTTACAAAATGGTGGAGATGTACTAATACAGTTATTGGTTAGGAATCTAAGGTTGTTTTGTTATGGTTTGGTTATGCTCAAACAATATGAAAGAAAGTTAGGTGGTCTTTATTCCTGAACCAAAAGTGACGACTTGACCCAACAAATTTAAACCTACCTTATTTTTCAGAGTAAGTGAAGCACCTGAAATAAAATACCAAATCCAAGTTTATTACCTAGTTCGGGAACTCTACATGTATAGTACGGAACATTTCGGAGCTCATAGATAAGAGTCTAAGATAAAGGCTCTCTAAAGAGTAGGTAATGGCAGTTGGCAACAAGCACGAGGCAAAAAAAAAAGATTAGGTTACTTTATTGGTCTTGTCTTTCCTCTTAGACTTTGGAAAAGCTGGTACCTAGTATTCTACTGGATGGTCCTCTAAGGGATCATCCATTCTATCCAACTCAATTTGCTTATACAGTAGGATAATCTATAGATACTACAATGCATTATCTATAGGGTGTTTCTTTGATATGGAGTGTCATTTAATAGAATACTGTTAGATGTTCTAGAAGGTTCTCTAGAATGAAAAGGTTTACAACCAGTTTTGTTAATCTGATAGATGTTTATTTAACGAGTCAACTTAACAGGTTTCACTAAACAAGCTTGATGTGGTTATACAGAAGGAAGAGGATGCCTTTTATGAGGCTGATTCCCAGCAAAGCTGTGAAATGCAGTAAGGGAAGAATCATTGAAATTCTATGTACAAGCTATGCCTGATGAAGTATTATTTTATCGTTGGGACGCTGTCTAATTACTATTTTTGATTAAATAACATCTCCCAGATTATTAGAAAGTACTATTCAAACTACTAAATCGGTGAACTTCCTTGGAGTGCTTCTCGGTAACAAATAAAATTAGTCAGAATGTTAGTCACAGCATCAAAGGCAATTATCATAGTTTGGCTGCAAGAATTTGGGGATCGTCCCGAGGATAATGGTTCGTATTTATTCTGCGCTTATAAACCTAGGTTTGAGATAAGATCCGGTAGACATTTGCTTGAGGGGGTGAAGTCGGTCATCTACACGTGGTGTCCCCTGTTTTTGCCAAACGATTGACAACGGGTGAATGAGATTCGATAGCAGTGGAGAAAGCAACTCATCTAGGGGAGGATAACCCTGAAATAAAATCATGGGCAGATAAAGCTCAATAGCCGTAGTGAAGGCAGTTTATGTAGGACTAGGGCGGTCCAAAATCAAGGTCCCTGGCCCTCCAGGTTGAGGGTTGAACTTTGGGCCAGCAACCCAATCTCGTAAAAATTATCCTGCTACGACAACTCAAGAAAACAGAATAGCTGGACTGCCTAAAAGGAAACGACTTGGCGAACCATGGACTGATTTTCGATTTGCGACATGGAATGTTCTTTCCCTTTATAGACCCGGAGCATTTAATGCTCAAATAGAACAAGTTTTAAAATATCGTTTTTAGACGTTACTGCTGTTCAGGAGGTGAGATGGCTAGGATCCGGAATATTAGAAAAAAAAAGGAAGTAAATGTCTATTACAGCTGTCACCAGAAGCAGCATATCCTAGGTACAGGTATGATTGTAAGTAAGCGACTAAGACACCAAGTTATTGGTTATAAACCATTCGGCACAAGAATATGTTATATCTGTCTGAAAGGGATTCTTCAATTATAGTACTTTTAGTGTATACGCACCCACTGAAGTAGCGGCAGATGAAGACAAAGATGCCTTTTATGACGAACTAGAAAAGGCTGTAGAAAGCTGCCCGCGACATGACATTAAAGTTATTCTAGGTGATTTCAATGCACAAATAGGCAGAGAAAACACATTCCATTCTGTGACTGGCTCACACAGTCTACATGACGAAATAAATGACAATGGGCTTAGACTAGTGACGTTTGCAGCATCATTAGGATTGACAGTCGGCAGTACGCTGTTCCAGTCCAAAAAGATTCATAAAGCTATTTGGGTATCTCCAGATAATAGGGTCGCAAACCAGATTGACCATGTGTTGATTAGTACTAGGCATCGAAGTAATTTGCTAAACGTGAGATCCTTTAGAGGAGCAAATGTTGATTCAGACTACCATCTGGTGGTAGTCACCCTCCGTGCAAGGATTGCAAAAGCAAGGAAAATGGGTGGTGAAAAAAATTAAAAAATATGACGTAGCAAAACTCAAGAACCAAGATTGTTTGGAAGCGTTTGAGCATAATATTGAATGCGAAGACCAGAATGTCTAGTAGAAAATAATGTTGACCAAATGTGGAGAACTTTCAACAAAATATAATAACTGTAGCTGAAGAAATATTAGGGAAAGAAGAACAGCGACTAAGATCTAACTGGTATGATGATAATGGTAGAGGGTTACGGTAGCAAAGAATGATGCCTATAGCAAAATGATCAGTAAAAGAGGTGTTAGAAGTGCAGTGGAAGAATATCGAAGAAAACGAAGAGAAGAAAAAAAGACCCATAGAAGAAGAAAAAGAGAATGGGAAAGGAAAAAAATAGAAGAACAGGAGGCATTAAAAGGACAGAATTATCCCAGAATATTTTTCCAAAATGTGAATGAAGGAAGAAGAGGGTATAAGCCTAGAATCAGTCAGGTTAGAAAGAAGGACGGCACGTTAGTCACAGAAAAAGCAGGAATATTGGAGAGATGGACAGAACACTTCCAGGAACATTTGAATTCTTCCATTGAAGATATACAGAGATACAGATCTAATAGAAGAGGAAATGTGAAACCACCAGATGAAGAGGACGTACTTGACGCGATCATGCAACTTAAGAATAACAAAGCACCAGGTAATGGTCTGCAAGGAGAACTATATAAAAACGGAGGCTCAGAACTGTTACGGAGACTGCATGATATTATAATGAAAATATAGGAAGAAGAGACTATCCCTGAACAATGGCGCACGGGTATAATATGCCCGATCCACAAGAAAGGCGATGTCTTGGAATGCTCTAATTATAGAGCCCTCAGCATACAAGGTGTTCTCCAACATCTTGAACAAGAAGCTGAAACCCTACGCTGAAAAGGAGGAGGGACCGTACCAGTGTGGCTTCACACACGGAAAATCGACTCCAGATCAGCTGTTTACCTTAAGACAGATTCTAGAGAAGACTAAGGAATTCAACACTAATATTCATCTGCTGTTCGTGGATTTCAAAGCTGCCTATGACAGCGTATACCGCGAAGAATTATACAAAGCAATGATGAGACTTGGAATCCCCTCCAAATTAATAAGACTTGTCCGAGCAACCATGGCAGACACTAACAGTCGTGTCAAGATGCAAGGAGACCTGTCAAACAAATTCAAATGCGATAAAGGCTTAAGACGAGGAGGCAGGGAGACTTCATGCACTCTCTTTAACCTGGATTTGGAAAGAATAATTAGAGATGCCAGAATTGAAACCACAGGCACAATCTTCAATAAGAGCGTGCAAATCTACCAACCACTTCGTTGAGGATTCATCACTCTAAAATGAAAACCTTCATTGTGAAAACATGAAAGCCTACTATAGAATTAACATGTAGTTTTTGGCAATGAGGACAATATGATCAATCCAGTAATTGATCTTGAGGCTTCCGTTCCCATTCTCATAGAAAAAAAAACAGGTTTCCTGATTGAGACCGCGTTATTAGCTTGTTTTAAACGCATTTTGATTATATTTTCCTGCCTTCCCATGTATAGTTGTCATACTGTACTTTGCCAGGATTTTTCAAATCTCTGACGTTCCATGCAAATATAAGAGAATAGGATTGTCCTCATTGCCAAAAACTACATGTTAATTCTATAGTAGGCTTTCATGTTTTCACAATGAAGGTTTTCATTTTAGAGTGATGAATCCTCAACGAAGTAGTTGGTAGAATCCGCAGCGCATCGGTCACCTTAAATATCAATCAAGTTTTGAATATCTTCAAGCAAATGTCTTACTTACTTACTCCTTATCTCTCTGATGATAAGAGAATAGCCCTCATTTTCTCCCTTCTTTCCTCTAATTCCTCTGTTCCCTTACCAGAGGAGGTTATTTGGCCATATTGAAGAGAGTAGTTATTTGCCTATCTTTGTAGCCGTTTTGTTTCAAAGCAATTCCGTTGACTCAGCAAAACTGACGTGCTGGATCAACAAAGCTTCCCATTCCCTTCTATCAAAAGAAAACGTGGGTAGCTACAGTTGGTAGCGAACACTGACAGAGATGGACTAACTAAAATGACGGACAGAACCGCGATGTGCTTAATATGCGTTCCCAGTAAAATACGTCACCTGACAAAGCTTGATCCATCATGGACTGTTGTCATTATTTTTGTAGAAAGTTAAAGATTTTAGTTTTTGAATATGTGGTTGGGTCCGCAATGCCGGATAACATCTATGATTTTATCCGTCATAGAATGCTTCATTTTGTTGGTTCTGTCCGATTTCGGATTTTCATCTATCGTATGTAATCAATTCGTGTAGAAAAATAAGTTTAACCATAAGTATATAGCACAAACGACTCTGGTTGATTGTAACATTGGCTTGGATGTTTTTCTATAAGAAGAGAGGAGCTTGGTCATAATACAAGAAACACTGATAAAAATAAGGTTCGCGAACTGCACGTGTTCATGTATAGTGCTCGAACAAGGCTATAATAGTCCATCTGAACGGATTTGCTATTTGATTTCATATGCTTCAATCACTCTAAAAAATATGGTGGAGAAACAAAAAATCACATGTTATATACAATACTCAAACAAAAAATCACATGTTTTATATACAATACTGACACGAACTAATTTTTGAAAGCATTCATATGTTTGCAACGCTAATTCTCTTGTAGGAACAACCACTAATGCTTTCACACCATCACTTCTCGAAATTTTTGGCCTCACATCTTGCAAAAAATTTAAAATTGGCACAGCATAAGCTAAAGTCTTGCCACTACCAGTTTGAGATCTTACAAGTGCATCCTTTCTTGAAAATAAAACTGGGATAGTTGACTGTTGTACCACAGTCATGGTTTTAATATTAAATAACTGTTCCAAATTTGCAACCTAAAATAAAAAGTTTCTTGTTATACAAGGTTTTTAAGTTTTTAGGCCTTTACTTAAGAAATTAAATCTCACCAAATGAGGATGAAGTAACCCAAGACTCTCAAACGTCTTTGCAGAAAATAAAGGTTCATAAATAGGTTCAACATCACCATTTCCAGAAATATTAATCACATTATTACTCTGATTAAATAAAGATACTGAATGATTGCTCAACTTGCTACTATCTTCGGCAATACCTTTTTTCTTTTTCACAGTTTTATGGCCATCCAATTGCCTTGTTGGAATATCTGCTGTTCTTTTTAATAATTTCTTTTCTGATTTTTCTCCAATTGGACTATTATCAACGTTGCTTGTAATTCCTATATGGGCGTGTACATGAAAATGGGATGGAATATTTTTTAATTTACTCCTACTTGAAGAATCTTCAACAACTGATTTCACATTTTTCTTTTTCACATTCTTCTGAGCATGGAATATGGACTTTGACGTATCAGCGGTTTTCCTTCTAACCTTTTCTTCTGCTTTCTTTTTTGACTACAACATGAACTAGATTACCATCTTAAGGATCAGGTAAGAAATTAATGTCCTCCTCCTTTATAACAGACCTCCAATTTTTGAGGTCTGTTATAAAGGTAGACCTCAAAAATTGGAGTCTAAATGTAATTGAAAAATAGCTTGAATATTTTGAGGAAATGGCTGTATGGAAGTAAATTAATGCCATAAAAGAGTGGAAAAAAATGTAAAGTTACTTACTTCTTCTGCCATGCTGGGCACATATATGTTTAAAGCTATATCTTCCATTGTCATTCTTAAAATACACTAAAACCTGTATATATTTTTTTAAAAGCGAAATACTCAACATTCAAGTATAAACTTTTCTTAGTAATTCACTCCAATAATAATATAATTACAGCACAATCTGACAATATCAAACCATAATGTTACCTTCCCTCTCAATCGGCCACATGGATAACAAACCCTCCATGAAACCTTTCAGTTACCAAGTTGTTGTCAACTATTTTTTAGGAATCTGATCGATTTCAATATTAATATTGATTAAGGTTCTTTTTTTTAACTTTCCCTAACTGTTTTGTTTCCATGAAATAAAATTTTAAATTCTCTTCTCAAAAAAAAAAAATTACCTAAAACCTTGTGTAAATCATAAATATCAAACAAGAATTATTGCTCATAACTGGGCCGCTACGGGGTAGGTTAAATTCCAACGCCCCTCCAGTCGCAATAAATAAAATCGCTGTGAACACCTAAATGACGTTTCTCTTACTGCAGCAAATTAATACAGCTATAAAATTACAGAATGTTTCATTTTTTACACAAATTTAACCTTAATATTACAAATGTTAGATTTAGTATTAACATTACAACTTAGATAATGGTAGTGTACTTATTGGTTACTGCACATAGTAAATACTGAATGTGACCAGAAACAGCGCATAGATCAAATCCCATAACTTTGAATCTAACGCCAAAATCAATTTTAGCATAAATTTTTCCGCGAATGTAGTTCGCTTAAGAAACGAGACGCAAGCTTAAGGAGCCGAACCTATAGGGTAGATTTGAATGCCGAGAAGATATAGTATTCAGGGGAATATGGAAGGAATCTAACATTGGAAGAAAAGTCAGATATCATTTGAGTGCTACAACCGCCAAATTCGTGTTACAAAATGCAACCAGTTATATTTAATTCGGCACGAGCCTAGATAGAATATGTTGTCTACACCGTGACGAGTAGTGTAAGAAGCAATGGATCCTCAAGTATATATGTGTGTAAAGTTAAGGATAATGGGAGAAAACAGGTACATTATCTTCTTATGTAACCATATGGTGAAGTGTTGGAGCAGATGGCTACAGGACTAAGCGTTTGGTGACAAAGCTAAAATGGCGTTTAAGAAGTATAGATTTCGCGTAGGTAACATAAACTCACGCCTTAGGCATGAATGGATGGGCGCAATGTGAGAGAAGGCTAAAAGTAGATGAGAAGGCGAGCTTTGGTAAGACGTTTTCATGGAGAGAAGGTCCGATATGCTGGCTGAGGAGTGGGCCTGGTACACGAGCACTAAGAGATACTTAAGAAGAATCATCCAGGTGACCTCCACAGCAACATCCCATAATATGGAGATACCCATCCAAATAGATTAAGTGAGGAAGGAAATGCGTGAAGATGTTACCCAGCAATGAAGCGTGGAGTGAGAAGCTAAAAGCCCAGTGATGTTTAAGGCGATTTCTTGGTGAGACATTTTTCACGCTTATTTGGACTAGCATGTTTATCTCAGGTTGTTGGGCGATTGGAGAACCAAAACTTCTAGGCATAGGAAGCGTTTACATCCGGAGTGAAAAGAGCTCTTAATGTCAAATAAATTACTGAAATCTAGAGTGGAAATAAGGATTAATCAGAATATAGTAGTGAGGCAAAACTATATAATGTGACCTTCCTTCGATAAGGCGATTCTGCAGTTGCAAGTCGTAATTTGGAATAACATATAATAATAATTTATCCTCGAGCTGTATGTAATAAACAATGATATCATCCGGCCAATGAAGAAGCGAGTCCCCAATGAAGCAATTAGCAAGTGTGGACATGTATTTGTGATCGGCAAGGGCCGATACAGGCAGGGAAACAAAGTGATCGATTCAATGGATTTACGAGTTCCGTAGGATTGACAAAAGGTCCAGGGAAGGAATGACTTGAAAGAGTAGAATATAAGAAATATTCCTTTCAGAATATGAACCCCGTCTAAGTAGGCGGGAGACAATAGGAAAGTTGTTAACTGTTCATTGTTTATGATCGTATCAGGCTTCCAATGAAATGGAGGTATTGCTAAAAAGCTGACTAATAATTTTAATCCTCAACCATAAGTATTGAGAAGAGAAGGATTCTGAAATATTAAAATGTTATGATTAACATTCGTTAAAATTTTAAAGAATTCAATGCAAAATGAGTTACTCATTCAGTAAGCACAGGAAGAATGTAGTTTGCAACTTTGCTTGCATAATGATGATTGAGCATGTCTGATATGATTTACTACCATTGTTTATATCAAAGGCAAATTCATTCAGTGATCACTGACGAAAGAGCAAGAAGTTAATGAAAGGCTTCAGAAAATAAATGAAACTGGCGTAACAGAAGTATTTACTAAACCTATAGCTATCACATAGAAATAAATAAATAATTAGCGCAATAGTTCAAACGGCCAAGGCGCCGGTGATTTTTATTGGGAAAGGGTGTGTAAGCCGCATGGTTACCTCAGCCGTACCTATTTCCTACTTTCTCACGATCCTGAGTAAACATCTTCTCCTCATGAGAATCAAATCCTTAATTCTCTACCAAAGACAAGAGCTCTGCCATTAGACCAACTTCGTGAGGGCTCACCCATCGTATTTGTCAGGAAAAAAGATGGCTCTCAGATGACTGTTCCTAAGAGACGCAACAATTTCCTCGTCAGATAATTTGAATGTCTCAATCTATACATTATTAATCATAGTCAATCCATTGTTTAGAATTTAATATTTAAAATTTTGAATTTAGAATGAGAATGTTGAATTTTGAAGTTTAGAACTAATTATAGTGGTTAGAAGAAGATACAAATTTTTTCCTGCGAAACCTCTCTAGCGCAGATCAATGGTAGTTCAACAATCTGAGAATAATTACGCTTTCTTATAGGGCAAATAAAATAACATTAACTTTAGATAAGGAAACGACATTTAGAAGAAATAAACAGGAAGTTCACAGCAAGTGTGAGATGTTTTACAATCATGTAAAAAAATTCAGCTTCCGTGCTCTGCAAACTAGAAGAATTACGTTGAAATAAAGAAAAAATTACATTCTAATCACATATGTGATGATAAAATATCCAATAATTTAAAATATAAATTACAACTTGTACAAAAAGTTTATTATATCACAAACAATTAAGTATTTAAAATCAAAACAAAAAATATTAAATCTCATTCAACAAGAGAGCATATAACAATATTCCAACATAAAAGTATATACGATACAAGGAACATAACAAATCTCAGTAAACCTTACTTTCAGAAAATAATGATACAATTATTTGCTTTTTCTCAAAGAAAACTAATTCTAATGAGTAACTTCTTTAAATAATAAAGTCCAAAAAGAATAATAATAGAATAAGTAAATAAGTATTATTTTTTGGTATTCCTGTTTTATCTAGAACTGTCCGAAGAAAATTTTATTACTGGGCAAAAAAGTTGGCATATCTTTCTTCATCATAACAAACGCTTTCAATTGCTTCCATTGCTTTCTCAACACCCAGACTAGGAACGTCACACATATTGATGAATTTTTGTAAATGAATGCGAACATAAGGATTCTGAAATATTAAAATATTTTGATTAACATTCATTAAAGTACCTTAGCAAGATGCTAGTAAAAATATAAAAACGAGCAATACTTTTGGTATATTGAAGCATTTATTTGAAAACAAGGTGAAAAGTTTCTTGTAACACGGAAAATTTTGTTTGTTAAGGGAGTGCTTTCCAACCCTTATATATTCTTTTGCATCTTCGTCAAGATCTAACAAATTATTAATGATCTTCTCTACCACTGCATCAACTTCCGATCGTTTCTATAAAAGAAACCTAATATAAAACCTGTCTTTTAAATAAGCTCAAAAAATGGTAGTGAATATATTAGAGAAATCATAACTATAAAAAATAATTACATTACCTTTTCAAGAGAACGTAATTTTGTTTTCAATACTTTCCTTTTACTGCCATCCTTGTATTTTTCAAGTTGGTTCAATAAAATTTGTTTGGGAATATGTAGATTGTCATGAACATCCTTAGACATACAAAAATAATGAAATTATAACCAGCAATAAAATAATATTAATCAAATATATCAGATTTTAATCATTCTAAATAAAATTTGATATCTTACCATTGTTGGTTCATCCAATTCATAGACACTATTAACTGAATTCATGTTTTTCATATTAAAACCTACTACATCTTTCAGTTTAGTATTTCCAATATCTAAGTCACCATATTCCTCTACATGGCTAGTATTCGTACGAGTTCTGACTCTTTCAAACTGATGGTGAAGATCATTAACTGCTGGAGATTCCTAAACAAATTATGTTGAATAATATTTATTGAGTATTTTGTAATAATTAACATTATAATCTTAAATATTAAAAAAAGAAAAATACAAGAGCATGAATTAACAACTTACAGTACGCATATCCTCCATCCAATTTACACTGAACACATCTCCCAAATATGTATCCCTCTCCTCATCGTAATAGCAGGCATAAGAGCTCTCAAAAGGATCGGCAGCAGTTGTTACAAATACTATAAATAAATTCAACCGTTAAGAATAATATAATTGAGAAAACTAATTTGGTGCCTATGTATATAATCTCATTTCTGGTTGGTGGATTTTGCAAAAGGAACCTTCGCATCAGTTGCGGTAGTAATACCTAAAGGAAATATCAAGTTGGAGTTTCCTGCGATTTTTCGTTATTGGAATATTTTGTTTAATAGACAGTATTTGTTTCAGTAAAAACATTTTTACTTTCTCTACTGCTGTGAGAAAAATCGAGTAAAATTTTCGAAATTCAGTTATCTCTGAAAATACTCTTTTGTGGTCCCCAATATATCTAATAAGAAAAAAAAGTCGTTATACCTTGAAAGCTAAGGAGCAATCCATTTAGATGCTCATTGCAATATGGCTGAAACGTCGGTTTCTAGCAAACACTGACGTTGTCTCAACCCGGAAACTTAATTGTTTTTCTTGAACAAACCTCAACCGGTCTCTGTGCTCGCTGATTAAAAAGTTATTAAAAGAAGTCTGAGGCGTCCACATGACTCACAGGTGTTCGAGATGAGCTTCATCAATTTTAGATCTGGAAGACTGAGCTGCCCAGATCCACTCGAGAGATCGCCTAAATAAACGTTAAATTGACAATAAATTCGAGATAAGGTAAGCCAGTGTATAAACAGAAAAATTTTACATTTATCACCTCGAACTGCCATCCACTTTGGCAATGGTCCGGAAAAGCAAGTCTTTAAGCAAAACTTAATATGAAATAAAGTGCTAGCGAAGCTCTCCAGAGGTTCAAGGACTGTTTCAATTTTCAGCAATAATTAGGAGATGAAAAAGTTCGTGAAAATAATTCATTTCCTTATGAAAAATCTCTCAAACTTTCCAGCACATGGTATGATTGAAACCCTTAGCAAACAATTACATGCGAAATATATTAAACAGCTGATATTTAGAGATTACAGACATAGTTTTGTTTAAAATGAAATGTAACTAAACTATTTACCTAGTTTGACTTGCGATAATCTCTGCTCTAGGTGGGAAAGGAAAGATAGACGGGGAGTAAAAACGTCACCTAACAATTTATTGATGTATTTATATCAATCTACCCTTATAAGACCATTTTTCGGAAACCGCAAACCTATCATATTTTTGGAAAAATAATTGTTTCTTATTTTTTAAGTTGACGGAAAAATTTGAAAGCAAAAGCCTATTACTTACAAATATTAGCGTTGACACTTATGATAAAATTAAACTTACTATTTAAGTCATCAGCCAGAAGATTATCAAACATGGAACCAGAGTAACAGGCTTCAATATAGAGTATCATCTAAAATCATTTACAATTATAACTAAAATTTAAACTCTTATAATGTATTATCTGCATCAAATTCATAAGGAAAGTTCTATCAAAAAAATAAATAGTTCACTACCTTGGCAAATTGAGATTTTTGAGCCATATTTTTGAGTGCTCCGACCAAATCGTCTGCGGCCAAAACATCATTAGGGAAACATAAAATTCCTGGGCCGCCATGATCAACAAAATTTACAAAAATATGATCATTTGGTCCACTAAAACAAGAAGTATATTGTTAACGGTGTAAATTGTTTTGAAATAAAGCAAGTCTACAATCGCAGTTCCTCTAGAACAGTATAAAAAAACAATTTTCAAAAGTATTTCTAAAATTAGCGTTTGCTACAAAGTGTACAAAAAAGAGCTGTTTTTGAAAACAATCGCGATTAACTTAAAAAGCGTTAAAATTTAACTTAAAAATTAAAATCCCTTAAATTAGATAAAAACCTTATCAACTTGCGATTTTCTTTCGAATCATTATATATAAGGAAGATTTTCTTTATATATAAGATATACATTTTCTTTATAAGATTTTCATTATATTAGGATTTTCTTTCGAGTGGCCATTCACTAAAAACATTTTTTCTACTTATAGTAATTCACAGTATGTATTTTCGATGAAAACTTAATTTCAACTATTTTTAACAAGATCGTGTATCCTCTTAATAGCAATAAGAGTAAGTAAAATCTATCACTATTAAATAACATGAAAGAAATCTAATGTTCTCACGATTTTCTTTCCTGCATTATTACATTCGTAATTACCATAGTTTCTTCAAATTCGGATTTTTTTAACATTTAGTTGGTCTGAATTACATACAAGATAGATGGAACCATGTATTTTAGTGGTTAACTGTTAACAGTAGAAGCTCCAGACTACCAAGCATGCTTGTACTAATCTCCATCAAAAATAATCAGTCGGTTTAAAAGTAAACGTAACGTCATAAAAATTGAAAATAAATTGCCAGATGATTTATGAGCAGGTAGCTTTCCAAATTTATAAAAAAATATTGCAGGCTGCTTTGAGACAATTGCAAGTCCATAAAAAAGAAAAAAAAAACGAAGACGCTTTTCAAGTTACGGACTTGGAACAATCTTTCATATCGGAGTATCTAACAGGAATACCAAGTTGAGCTGTCTGCAATTATTCATTTTAAAGCTATTTGTTAGCATTCAGATAGACGCACGCATGCACACAAACACAATTAATAGACCATACTGTTTACAGTATAATTTTTTCAAAGACTCAAAATATGGATCCGGCAAAAATTGTTTCGAAAATCTGACACATTATTCTTCCGCAGCAGAATGCGAAATTAATATTTTTTTTCAACATTTCTAAACTCCTAACAATTCTTTACCTTAACCCATTCATTTTAAAAATTCTTAAAACAATCTTCAGGAAACTTGGTGTCTCGCATGTGCTAAAATAAATAGATCGACAACCCACCCAATGCTTACAGAATATCCACGATTCGGAATCAGCTAAGTTCGGTTACATGCATATTACCTCATGTAAATTCTAAGTCCTTAGCCAAACACCATCTTCTATTTGAATTTTGCTACACGAATACAGACAACTATTGCAATCAACAATCACAAACATGCAATGGAGGAGTAACAATAGATGTTTTAGGTTGTAAGGGATATCTATTCCCATTTTACTACATTTGCCACAATCCTAATCATTACAATTTATAAAAGTTAATTATATAATATTAACAAAAACCAACCTTTCAATAACTTTTCCACTTCCAATTCCTTGAACTCCAGCTTTATTTCCAGTTAGTACATGTAAAAAGGTTTTGGAATTCACATGCTGTAAATAAGTATCCATTCATCAAAAATAATAATAATGAATAATGAAAAAAAAAATGAGGAGATTTACATAAATCATAAAAATCCTTCAACCTCATCAATTTATTCTTTTAAGAGTGAGTTGGAGTTTTCTCAAAAAATACTGCCTCAGATCAAAATTTTATGTTAATTTAATAATTAAATAATTCTATTATTATTTTTTTAAACTAAAGTTCTAAATTTTTATCAAGAAACCTTTAATTTCCTACTATGAATTACGAATATTATTTTATTATATGTGCCTACAAAACAGAAACATTAAAAACATTTCTTATAATAAAAGATATTTCTCCCTAAAACTAGTTCAAATCAACTAACATATTCAACAATCACTATAATAGATTCATAGTCCTAAACATTTTCTGGAAAAATACAATACTAACCTTGAAACTAATAGGAAGAAATTATTTCAAATAAAACATTTACGTCATTTATTGAAATCCAATAATATGATCTAGCATTGACGCTGAGAATCATTTGATCTCAACTGAATGTAAGCAGATGTAAATACCATATATCAGAGTTTACTTATTGTTTCAAACAAATCTTTTAAAGAAAAAATATCGACAAGAAACTTATCTCAGAAAATATTAAAAAAAATAAATAAATAAAACCTCAAAGCAATGTTACTAGTGACTTTGTAACTAGTAAACTACTACTACTACTAGTAACTTTGTAACTAGTAACTACTTAGGAGTTAATTCACAAAACAGGAAAAATGATTGTTAAATACTCATATCTCGACTCTTCAGAATTATTTTAGCTTTACATTTTGTTACATTGTAATCAAAATTAGAATTTAAGCTAACCTGACAAAAAATTATAATTACCTTTCCTGTGTAATCCTTCGGTACTCCATGATAAACATCTTCACCACCTGGAGAGTTAATAATAATACCAGGAGTTGGGTTGCTATAAATAAGAAATATATTATGTCCATAAAAAATTGCTAAACATAATAAAGCCAATACATATTAGGACTACTTACTCTTGATTATAAGCAATGTCATCTACCATCATAACAATGATATTTTCGTCAGGTATACCGTTCGAATGCAAAATCTGATAAGCATGACAAATATCGGCCTACAAAACAAATCATTTAATATTTCCCATACAATTATGTCTATCGTAGGGTGAACAGGATCATAGATTACCTGATGTCTATAATTTCCATAACCATCAGAACCAGCAACTAATAAAACCCATATTTTACCATCATTAGAAAATTGTGTGATATTCACTGGTGGAAATCCTAAAGTGCCAACTCCTAATAACAAAATAAAAGCTGCTACAAACTGTAAACAATTCATCTTCTCAAAATACTTATAAAATGGTCTAGAAGGTTATATCACATATAGCTAACTTATGAAAAACAATACAGAATGGAACAATTTATGCTGTCCCACAGTTATATACTAGGTTCGTCTCCGTAATCAAAGCACTAATGATCTAATTGCTTTGATAGAAAAATATGACGCTAGTATAGTGGGGAGGCAATTCTTCTATGAATCATCATGTACAAACGTTCCAAGCACTCCTTAAAAAAATTAAAAAGCAATCTTTTTAATAAAAAAAAAAGAAAGTGTTTCTTTAGTTAACCTTGAAAATAACGAGAACCTCCTTAATTCAGGGCATTTTTAATATGCCTTTTGTTACTTTTGTAAATTCTATTTTATGTAAATAACTTCGATTTAATATTTCCCTTATCATATACAAAATTAAATTGTCCATAAGCTTTTCTCGTTTTGCTACCTGTTTACGAGCATTTTTAGCGCTTGCAATAGCAGAATTGAAGATTATAAACCGTCACAATTTAAAATTTTGCAGTCATTTGTACAAAACTAAATTGGTAAAAATGTACTTATACGTGCATAGTGATGGACTGCTTAAAAAATTTTTAAATATTTTGCGACCTTTAGTAATGTACCGGCCCCCCCGAGAAACCAAAAAAAATACTCAGCCGGTCAAATTCAAAAATAAATGGATCACTATTCTATTTTCGCGCGCTTACTGTCATGATGGCCGACTATAAGTAAATTTCAACCAATAAATTTAATATCAGAAGTAAATATTAATCAAGATAATCTCAATACTAAAGTTCATTTTTAGTAACTTCATTATTCACAAAAGGTAAATGTCATTTATTTTAACCTCTATACTAATACATTTAAAGAAGGCCTCTTTGCAAAAATTAATCTTATTGGTAGGGACATTATGATCAAAAAAGTGGCCTTAAGTTTCACAATTTGCAGACACTCAATTTAATACCTAAATTTATTTTTAAAGTATTGTTATGAAAAGCACTTGCAGTACTTTACACGCTATTTATTTTTCAATTATACTTCATTATCATTGTCAAATTAAATCATTATGGAGGTGGGAAAACCATATAATGCATTGGTCCTTTAGAGTAAAGCATACGAAAATACGAAGGTGTAGATAGTGTACGGAGCTAAGAGAAAATCGTTACAGCCATTTTCGAGAAAATCACAAAACACTGTAAAAAATAATCAGTAAAATCGCTCTTCTTGTAGATGGATTTTGCCCAAATCTTGATACGGGGAGGGCTACCCGTATGGAATACCAAGTTTGAGCTTCTTCCTACGACTTTTTGTTTGTGAGTTATTCTGTTAAAGCACACCCACACACACACCCATACAGACCATTCGCTAAAAACATTTTTTTTTTTTGTTATTCAGATGACCCTAAAACAACTGTTTCCGGCGAAATTCCATTGTCGAAAATTAATAAGAAACGAATAGAACTAAATTAAATGTAGATTGGTCATTAATACAAATGTATTGGTTATTCTATACAACTTGTTTAATGTAAAACAAAACCAATAATAAATAAATAAATATTGTACATTACTTATTACAATCGCTCTAATTAGAATCCATTATATTACTTTCATAATGAATTAATTTATTTTGTGATTAAAGTGATAAACAATATGTTGAGTAAACTGTTAATTTTGTTCAAATAAAATAACCAAATATTTGTGTATACAATGAATAATACGAGGTTTAACAAATATGTCACTCTTCGTATTTTTGGAACTATATACTGAGTAGGTATATACTATATAGTATAACCTACCCAGTTTGGGCTATTATAGTGAATATATTGTTACAAAAATAAATCTTACAAATGTATAATATAACAAATTCGTATTTATCTGTTTTTGTACACATACATAATAGACTATGCTATAAGCAGTGTTTATTAATAAAATGTTTATAAAAATGACTAAAAAGACATTAGTGTCAACATTAAATTAAAAGAGATCAAACATAAGAGTAAGAGATAGCATAATTATATAATTTTTGACAATTACTTCATTTATAGTATTTATGTGTTTTATAATAAAAACTTTGAAACGATTGACATTGTACGGTTGTAACGATTGATCATTTAAATAAAAGATTTAAGGCTGTCAATGGTTTCAAAGTTTTTATTATAAAACATAAATACTATAAATATAGTAAAGCAAAAAAAACAATATTTAAAAAAAACCACATAACCACTATTGACAATTACTTTAATTAAAATATGATTTATAATTTTTAATTATTATAAATAATTTAGCCGTTACATTTGGTTATTGGCTAAATTTTTACTTTCTCTTACACCTACTATGAGGATTGTATTTCGATCGTGCCGGATTATCGAAAATGAGTTTTCACCGGAAATACAAGTTTTGGGGGCCCCTGATTACGGAAAAAAAATGATTGTAGCGAATGATCTGCATATATGTATGTGTTTGTCAGAGTGCGCTTATTAACAGAGTATCTCAAAAACGAATATTTGCACAAATTCAAACTTGGTACTAATTGAGGCACTACCATCACATCAGTTACGAAGATTTCGAGCAAAATCCATCAACCAGAAGTGCGACTTTACTGATTGGAGTTTTTCGTCATTTTCTTGGAAAATGGCACCAACGATTTAGTTTAAACTTTCTATACGATCTACAAAATGTATATACCTATCACTTTTATTTGTACAATTTTTCCAGAAAAAGCGTAGCGTTATGCTTACCTCTAAAATACCACTTCAGTTGAATATATATGATTTACCTACACTGTAATATAATATACAGAAGCATTGATAGAATTCCAAATTTGAATTTAGAAATCGGTTTACCGGAAGTGCAATTTTACATAATAGATTTTTGAGTTTCTTGTAATTTACTGGAAAGCGGTTACAACTTATTTTAGAATGTTTGCTGAATAGATTGAATCGTATAACTTTTATTTGACTTTTTTCTGAAAAAAGTGATTTTATAGGAGTATTGGTGGTCTGTTGTTAATTTAAAATTAATTTGCTCAAGCTTTCTTAGCTTTTACACTGTGTGCTCCACATAAGGCCACTCAGGTATACACTTAAAATCTCCACCACCATTTTTATGGCCAGCCCATCTAAACACTATACTCACTCACTTATTTGGATTCATCTTCTACCTCACAGTGTAGAGGATAAACATTATAACGTTGCAATTTTAAAAACAAATTCTTGATAAAATTGTAAATAATTAGTGTATGAGAAATTCGTGTGTGTGTGTGTTTCATACAAGACTTTTTTTATATCTTTTATCATTTCTTTAACACCATCGGTAATTATCATTACTGTTTTTTAATAGTGCAGAAGGTCACAATCGCTGCGCAAACCTTATTGACAACCGGTTTTTTAATATCACCTGGATGTTCAATCTTATGTGGACTTTCACCCATTAATCCATTACAATATTTTTGGAAGAATTTGGAACATATAACTTTTTTCTAATGTTCTCAAATTTTGCGGATTTGTACCATTATTTTTTATAGACATGCCATTGTGTTAGCAACTTATGTATGTTATTTATTTGATTGCATCATTGTATGAAATGATATATTTTTTTCTGGATCTTGACAATGAGTGCCTTTCAAATGTAAGTATGACTGGTTAATGTAAAAACACACAAAACCGCAAAATAAATAAATAAATAGGTACATATTTGAACAATTTTACTGTAGTTCAATCTTTTCCAATCCCAATTCTTCCGAGGACAACATTTGCATTGTTTACCCAAATGCCATAACTTAAAAATAATATTACATTTTACTTTACACTGGTCACGCATTTTTAATCTCTTATTAAATGCTATTCCATTAAAGAGTTCTATTAAATAAACAAGATACTACTATTTTATAATAGTAATAATTCAAATTGACAAGTAAATAAAAGATTTATCATTGTAAACAGATAGGAAATCTCTTTTAGAGTTTCCACTACAATAATGCTATCATAAATATTTTTATAGTAGAAGAAACAAAACCGCTTCTAAAATCATCAAAATGGCAACTTCAGAATGCCGACCTTAACGGAGATCATCGTAAATCGATGTACGCCATGCTTAAACTCAGGTGCCAATTTTTTTACTGTTGATAACGGTGCAGACTCCTAATACACTTTCACCAAATTTAGATGAATTTCTGTTGGGGATAAACCATTCAAAACGAAGAATTTTATGAGGAACGGTATTCAAGTAATTCATTTTATCAAAAATACACAACACGCTTACTTTAAACAGTCGTATAAAACAAACTATTTGTCTGAAACGAAATGATTTGTCTGAATGGTATTTACTTTTGCAACAATCGTGCCAAGATAACAAAATAGTATATCATTTGTAGCAGTGCTATCTATGAGTTAGGCCGAGAACTTTTCACATTGCCGCAGTATATAATATATAATTAATTATATATTTAGTTTAATGTGTTGCAACACAAGAAAGTTTCAAAACTGGAGTATGGAGCTGATTCAAAAGAGTGCCGCTGATTTCAAAGTAACTCGTTTAACTGTGTCTAGAATTTGGCATAAAGAGCTCAATAACAGTATAATGAAGATAAAATATGTGGAAAAATTATCCAAATTAAAAAAAAGAAAATGGAAGGATTACTCTGAAAAGTTAGTCAAAATGAAGGACCCTTCCAATCGGTGATCATCGATTCGCAGTTTGTTCTTCGCCGTTCGTAATTCAAATTCTATATTTTTTCAATATATTTAACTGAGGAAGTGATTTCATACGCAAATCTTCTACTATTAAGCCCGTTTTAACTGCTCAAAATATGTTTAACAGACTAAAATTTTGCTTGGCACAAGTTAGACCAGATGGGCATTTTGACAATTTGTACGATTGAACGAAATGATGTTTAATGATGTTTAAATGATGTTTGACTCGCGTCAAAAACAAGATTGTTATGGAAAAATTGGTATATGATCTTCTGTTTTTCAAGAAGCAGCGAAACGCGAATTTCCAAGAATACAGTTAAAAAAAACCTCGCTAACAAAAAATTACTATAGCTGAATGGATTCTTAACAACTTTGTAATTACAACGATCAAGTCAAAATTTCCAATCAAAGACGAGGCACAAATCAGTATATGTCAACAGTAACCTCATTCCTTTAATAACTTATGACCTGTGGCAGTCATAAATGCGCTATTATAGCGAATATTTTGTTACAATATATAAATCATAATATGTATAACTGAACAACGAATAAATTTTACAATGTATAACTAAACTAGACTTAGAATAGAAATTTACATCCTGATCAAACAATAATAACACGAAGACGGCTATGATTTTCCTCTGCCTGCTTTATTGCTGCTCTACTGAGTGCATGTTTATACGACATTTTTATAATTTTTCCAATTTATTACCACAGCTAGTAATTAGAACTATGGAATCTAACTCGAAAACACCTTTTTTAGGTTTCAGTCAATCCCAACACCCCCCTACCTACCACCTGCACCAGCACGGTAACTTTTTGGTAGCGCTTTCTCAGTTAAAGTATCGAAGTGGAAGACATATTCTACACAAAACATGAAAAAAGAAAACACTTATCAATATAACAGTGACTAACACTGAGCAAAATCAACTTTCCTTACAAACGCGTTCGAAAACAACTGAATATTTCTGTATAATACAATATTCGCTTCCTTTAGCGACTGTTACTCAAAGAGAAGGTTCGGATAACTACAACATTACTATAGTGTTAAGTGCTGCGTATGAATTATTATTATTTATTTATTTATTTTTACTTTTTCACTTTCATTTTGTCCGCCCCCCCAGAAGTGCATCGGCAGCAGGGCCGGTCCTGTTGATAAGAGTAAACTTCAACTTGCGGGGTGCTTATCTATTAGGTAAATTTGCTCAGAAGAAGACCTTGGAAAAATCCTGGTCCCCAGTCTTTAAAATGTTTATTATGTATAATTATTAACTGATTTGTAAATATTTCTTATAATAGAATAAATCACTCAATTGAAACTTAAATGTAACACTATATTCTCGGACAAAAAATAATTCCAAATTTAGACTGTATTTCGGACTGAGGGAGTATAAAATTATGGCCAAACTCAAAACCAAAAATTAGAAAGTTCAAATAAGATGTTTCCTTTAAATGCTATCTTATTAAAAATATTTTTCACGTTTTTACAATTTTCTTAAGGCTCCGTTTTCTTTAAAATGTGTAGATACACTATAGGTAGGCCTAAGACTTGTATTAACATTTTGCAGGGAAAATTCATTTCCTCTAACTGCCATATATACAATTACCATATATTACATTATATACAATTCTTCATGTATATAATATTAATTAGACAAAGATATTGCTAATATTTCGAGTTTGTTTGAACTAAATTGGTTGACCGGAAGTGCGACTTTAATTTTTTATTTTTCCACAATTTTCTGGATTAAGATATCAACGGTTTTCATTAAACTTGATATAATACTTGGAGTGTATCTATCGTTATTTTCGTTTCAACTTTTTTCCAAGGAAGTATATATTAGAGAGATTCAGGGGGAATGCCGGCTTAGATTCTCCCACCGATATAACTTGGTAGACCAGGGGTCCAAGCTTTTCGGTTATCCCGGCCGCATTGGAAGAAAAATTATTGTCTTGGACCACTCTTAAAATACAAACACTAACGATAGCTTATAAGCAATGTAATAATATATATACTATAATTGAGTAAAAATATTTTTCTGTTATCCGGTGCTATATTATTTAATTCATAGTAGGTACTAAAGCCGTTTAAGATAGAGATTGTATTTAATTTCTACATTCAAAGCTAGTGTACCAACTTTAATGAAATTCGTATATGTTTTTATGGAGAAAATCGTTTAAAATCAAAATATCCTTTTGCGATTAATGCTATAGAAAATTTACTTATCTAAGTAATAAACTTCATTAATATATTAAACATATTATGTTCATTATTATAATTTAAATATAAAAGTAAAAGTGGGCAGCTTAAAACTAGTGGGATATCTGACATTGTATTTAAGAAAGTAATATAACAATATATGGTTCGATAGAAGTAGTGTTACAAATCGCAATGAGTTCTCTCAAGGTGCTCTACAGATATTTTAGTTCTAATTTTACTCTTCGTTTACTTCATCTTTGAAAATATTGCTCATGAATGTTGATATTGCCAAAAAGCGAAGTCATGAACAAGGTAGGACTGTGAAGTAAGGGTTATATCTCCGGAAAGATAAGGTTTTAAATTAAACGTCAATTGCAGCTCTGTATATGTTCTGTTTCAAACTTGGCAGGTAACAGATACATTAAACTGAAGAGGTGTTTCCTGTTGTGAAAACGTAATTAAAACCAACCTTCCAGTCGAGATGTTTATCGCTCACTCCTTGGAGACAAAAGTCACCTCCTATATATCTGGATATTGAGGATACAAAAGAACTCTTTTTAAATTTCTACCGACGTTTCGGCAAATTATTACTGTACAAAGCTTTTAATACAAAAAAAAAAAAAATAGAAACAACATATATATAAATACTATATTAATAAAAATTAACTATATAAAATTAAAGTAACTAAATAATTAAAGTAAATTAACTAAATAATTAACTAAATAAATGAACTAAATAAAAAGTATGACATATATATAGCACATTTAAATTTATTTTAAACTATTGTTGTAGAACAGATCAATATTAAACTAAATCAATATTACATAAATTATAGTAATAGAATGTCTATCACACTATAGATATATATAGGAAAAGATGTATTGAAAATTCTGCAAATTTAATTTGTTATTGAAAATGAATATCCCTTTGATTATTAGCTTTTATAATTATTGAAATTATATTCAAAACATTACAGCCACAATGCAAGTATTTGCAATAATCAGCATTAATATATATTTATCATTCAAAAAATAAATAAATAAAATTTTAGAAATATGATTTCCAAACATTTTTTGTTATCTTGCGTTGTCAAAAATGATTAATGTTATAAATATTATACATCTCACCATATTATCAATATCTCTTCCATACGCCCCCATAGACTGAAATGTGAAATCATAAATTAAAACAGTATTTGAAATTTTATCTATTTCAGGAAATTACTGATTGTTAGAATATTCTAATTTCTCAAAGTCAAGCATTCTTAAAGATAACGTATTTTAGAACATAGTTTCCTTATGAAAAAATATTTTTTTACCATTTTAATTATAATATAAGAAAGTCTCCCGTCCTCAACGGAAATAATTTAGTAAAAACTTAAGTAATTTTCATTTTAAACGCTTTCAAATACGGAAAGAAAATTTCAAACAATAGTGATAAATTTCTATATTCACAGCTAGTGTACCAACTTTAATGAAATTCGTAGGTTTTATTATAAAGAAAATCGCAAAAAATTGAAAAACGGTTTAGTAAAAAAAAGCACTTATGGTTAACTCATTTTCTTGATACTCGGAATTTGGGCAAGCTATTACTTTCTCTCACTCCTAGGAAGTAAGTATTAATGAACTAAATAAAAAGTATGACATATATATAGCACATTTAAATTTATTTTAAACTATTGTTGTAGAACAGATCAATATTAAACTAAATCACAACTATTAAAATTTTGATAATAAGTGGCATATATAAGTAAAGTATGGAAATAACTCAGGAAATG
This sequence comes from Triatoma infestans, assembly GCA_011037195.1. NCBI lineage: Eukaryota > Metazoa > Arthropoda > Insecta > Hemiptera > Reduviidae > Triatoma > Triatoma infestans. The sequence goes on from JAAEAF010000512.1 coordinate 87,223, forward strand.
TACTTACAAAAATTTTCAGTTAGAATTACAGTAGTGAATTACTTTCAGTTAGATTTATAGTAGAATTCAGTTAGAATAACCTGTGACATACCATCAACGGACATTGTGTTACGGACATTGGATGTGTCAAGGTTTATAAAGAGCTAGGAGAGTGGATTGGATTAGTCTGTATGTTGTTTAGGAAATTCAGGAGATCGTTATAACTGAGGGATAGGTTTTTGGTGTTTGTTCTAAAATTGATAGATAATTTATCTTTTTTAATATGAATTATTTCCAATATATTTCTTTTTATATTATTATTGTTGATGGAGAGAATTTTAGTGTTTTCTATGTCAAATTCATGTTTGTATTGTACGTAGTGTTTCGTTGGTGCTGTAGTCATGTCAGTTGGTGTTTTAGTTTTACAATCGTATTTATGTTGATACAGTCTATTTTCTAAATATTGAGATGTTTGTTCTATGTATGTAGCAATACATAGAACAGTGTCTCACTCACGAGCAAGTATTGTAATCGTGTCAAATTTTCGATATCGAGTTTTCACCGGAAATATCCGTTTTGAGGTCCCCTGTATTCAAAACTGTGGTTTTTAGAAATGGTGTGTGTGTGTGGTGTGTGTGTGTGTGCGTGCGTGGTGTGTGTTTTTATGAACAGCATAGCTCAAAAACGAAAAACCGTAGGAAGTTTAAATTTGTTAATCCGTTTAGTTATCACCATGGGACATCTGTCAAAATTCCCATGGGACAGTGGGACATCTGTCAAAATTCATCAGACCGGAAGTACCACTTTATTAGTGGTACTATTATGCTATTAGTGGTATTATGCTATTATGCTATTAGTGGTATTATTTTATACTATTATGCTATTTTCTCAAAAAACGGCTCCAACGTTTTCTTGAAACTTGTTATATCAAGTTTACATATAAGGAACTACAACTTTTATTTGTAACATTTCTCCAGGAAAATTCATTTAAGGGCAGTTTATGGGGAGGGGTGGGGTTAGGTTTCTTTCTAAAGTGCTGTTTCAGGTTACTATACAATTCTGTCGTATAAATAATATTAATTAAAATTAAGTATGCTATTGAAATTCCGAGTTTGAAAAAATCCGATGACCGGAAGTGCGTGTTTACCGAATTGTGTTGTCAGTTATCTGGCATTTTCTCTAAAACGGCTTCAACGATTTTCTCTAAAGTAGTTTAAGTATACTATACATATAAAGAGCTACAACTTTTATTTGAAACATTTCTCCTGATAATTTCATTTAAGGAGAGGCTTTTGGGGGAGAGGAGGGGTTATGTTTTTCTCTAAAGTGCTTTCTTAGTTGATTATACAATTCTACCATCCAAAAAAAATTAATTAGAAATAAATAAATGGCCAAAATTTCTAGAGTTTCTAGAAAGTTAGTAAACCGAAAGTGTGTTTTTACTGAACAGTTTCAGTTTTCAATGAACTCTGACGAATTTTATTAAATTTGGTGCAGTAATTATAAAATTTGTCAATTATAATTTTGAAAACTGGAGTAAGAGAAAGTTGGGTGAGTGTTCCACTCCAGATTTTTTTTTCTTTTTTTTATTTCAAATTAATATTCTTTTGGATGATAGAATTGTATAATAACATAACATAGCACTTCAGTGGTAAACATAACCATTTAAATGCTTTACCCAAAGAAATATTGCTAATAAAAGTTGTAGTACTTTGTATGTGTAGTTAACTAAAATTGTTTAAAGCAAATCCTTGGAGCCGTTATAGAGAAAATAGCAGAAAACTAAAAAAAAAACTGTACGGGAAAAAACGCACTTCCGGTTAATCGATGGTGTTCAAAACATGGAATTCCGGCAACATATTTAATTAGAATTAATATTATTTAAATGATATAATTGTGTGATAAACAGAAATAACACTTTAAGGGAAAACTTAACATCACCTTCTCCCCCTTTAAAATGCCCTTCAATGAATTTTCCCGAAGTTAATGTTATGGGTAATTGATATGAAAACTTTAAAGAAAATCGTTGGCACCGTTTTGGAGAAAATCGCCAAAAAACTGAAAACACAATTCAATAAAATGGTAGTTTTATTTTACTCTTCTTGTTGAAAACCTTATTCTCACGCCCCTATGGCTAGCACTTGAACTAAATTTCAAGTTTGAATTTTCTGCCATGTATACTTTTTGAGTTATACTGACCATACACAAAGACTAATTTCTAAAAAACATTTTTTTCTGACTCAGGGGACCTCAAAACGTGCATTTCCGGCCCGTTTTTTTTTTGTAACACACAATTTTAACTGAAAATTTTCAAATAAGCCAACAAAAATTTTTTTAAATGTTCCAAAATGGTAATACCGGGAATTAATTATCTTATTTCAAATGGATAATAACTAGGTAATTTTGTTGTTGTATAAAAAATTATATTGTTCTTAATAATGATAATATGACTCATGCTACATTCTTTTTGATTTAATTAGTCTTGGTCTCCCTTTCCACCAAATGTTTTATTATTATTTACTGTTTTGAAAACAAACTTGTAATTAAAGTGAAATAATAAGAATTTAATAAAATAATTGCATATTGAAAAAAAAACAATGATCCACAATACATATTCAAATTCATTATTCACTTCATATCGCAGATATTTTATCGATTATTCTATGGTCATATTAAAAGATGGAATTTCAGAACATGAGCACAGGAGAATTCACGGCTAATGAACCCTACTAAGACATCAGGTGATTTTCTCTGTCACTGTTTTTGGTGTGACCTTAATTCGGCCTCATTTTTTTTTTTTTTTTTTTTAATTTTTTTAAATAATTTAACTGGTAGCACATTTTTATTTCACTACCACATGTTCGCCATCGTAAATGATTTCAATTAGACGGAAGTCTTGCCCACTTTTTTTTGCTAAATGTACTTCAATATTTAAATCGCGAATTTGAGGTGGCTCTGTAATCGTGGATGAAGTAATTGGGATAAAGCAAAATAACAGAAGAAATGGCTGGTTCGACGAGGAATGCGAGGAAATAACAAAGAAGAAGAATGAGTTGTATAGAGTGATGATACAGAAGAAGCGCACAAGGACAGCGCAGGAGAATTATAGGGAAGCAAGGAAGATAGAAAAGAGGATCCACAGACAGAAAAAGAGAAAGTTCATGCAAAAGAAACTCGAGGAGATCGAGGAGTATAAATGTAAAAAACTTAGTAGGGAAATGTATAAGAAAGTCAATAACACTAGACAGGTATTTAAACCGAGAACCAATGCCTGTAGAAGCAAAAAACGGTGAGATTGTCAATGATATTCCGGGAGTCTTAAAAAGGTGGACGGAGCACTTAGGTGACCTGCTCGGGAGCCATGAGGAAGTGGAAGTGGGTGTCGAGGAGGAACCCCTTAATACAGAAGATGATAGGGAGGAACTTCTCCCGTCCTATGATGAGGTGATTGATGCCCTAGAAAAATTAAAAAACAACAAGGCGGCTGGATCTGATGGTCTACCTGGCGAACTGTTTAAGTGTGCTGGACAAGACTTTATCAAAGAACTGACACACCTCTTGGAGAACATATGGGCCCAAAACAGAATGCCTGACGACTGGAATACTGGTGTATTATGTCTGATTCATAAAAAGGGAGACCCCCTTATTTGTGATAATTATAGAGGCATCTCCTTATTAAACACCGCCTACAAGATTTTGACAAACATAATATTCAGTAGGATGCTACCCTATGTAGAAAATAATATTAAGGATTATCAATGTGGCTTCACTAAGGGAAAATCCACCACGACCAAATATTTACGTTGCGACAAATTTTGGAAAAAACCACTTCATAGACTTTCAGGCAGCCTGTGATAAGATTAATAGAAACATGCTGTATAGAGCAATGCATGATCTTGATATCCCGAGAAAGCTGATTGAAATGGTTAGGTCCAACCCTAAATCAAAGTGAGAATACAGTCTTTCCATTCGGAGCCATTACAAACAATGAATGGATTAAAGCAGGAAGATGCTTTGGCATGTCTGCTGTTTAATATTGCACTTGAGGAAGTAATACGAGATTCCCGTATTCAGACGAACAGCCATGTCTTCAACAAACAAGCACAATTACTAGCTTATGCAGATGATATTGATATCGTAAGCCGGTCGGAAGCTGGAATTAGAGAGGCGTTCGAAGCATTGGAAGCGTCAGCTAAAAAATTGGGACTCGTAGTAAATGAAAAAAAGACCAAGTATATGGTAGTTGGAAGTAACTGCTCTGCTCCTTATATGCAAATTGGAAACTATAAGTTTGAAGCAGTTCAGGGTTTTGTTTATCTGGGTACTTATGTAAATTCCGAAAATAACCTCTCAAAGGAAATTGAAAAGAGAATAGCGTCAGCTAGTAGATGTTATTACGGACTCACCAAACATTTTAGTTCCAGAGTAATCTCTCACAAACCAAGACTACTTTATATAAAACTTTGGTTCGACTGATATTAACTTACGGTTCAGAATGCTGGACACTTAAAAAAGTGGACGAGCAAAGGATTGCCATTTTTGAAATGAAAATTTTAAGGCGGATTTATGGACCAGTCCAAGTTAATGGTGAATGGAGAAGGAGACATAATCAAGAGCTTTACAATAAATATAAAGATAATACTGCAGTGCGGTAATCACGGTAATCCGCATTAATAGGCTCCGGTGGGTGGGACATGTTCTAAGGATGGAAGACAACAGAATGCCGAAGGGGATTATGAATTACCGTGTCATCGGTGTCAGAAAGGTTGGACGCCCAAAGGCTCGATGGATGGACCAGATTGGAGGAGATGCAACCAGGCTAGGCGCGCGGAATTGGCGGTCTAAGGCTTTGGATAGGGACGATTGGGGTCAATTTCTTTTGGAGGTCAATGCTCGACCCGGGCTGTAGCACCAGGGAAGTAAGTAAGTAAGTCTGTAATCGTGGTCCCCAAAGGATTATTTCCTATGCGGTTACTTAAAACACCGCGTTTGTAGTGGACCTAATACGATAAATTTAATCGTATAACTACAGGATGTTATGTCGGAGGCCTGTGAGACTAATCAATCTAGCTTCTATTGCTGCTTTTACAAAAAATTAATGGCGGTACATTCTTCGATCTTGATCTATCGAGGCCGTGTATGAATAATGATGGGCGTCAATTTGAACATCTACTTTAATAAAAAGATAATTTTATTGTTTCAATATCGAATAATATTAACTACCTATCATGGTATGTAGTCTTGGTATCAATGTGCCTGTTATTTATTTTATTTTTTTAATTTAATGTACGTCAACATATATGACAACCAATGATATTGTCGCCTGTAGCCTACTCAGTACACTGCTCGTCTCCAGACAGCGTTCTCTCGTTACATAACACTGTCCATCCGGATAGTGACCTAGAGGCTCCTAGGAAGAGAAAATCTAAGGGCAGCACAGCTGGACTCGAACCCGGGCCTCCGCGTGGTGTCCAATGCGCTAACCCCTTCCCTGCCTGTTAATATTAATATGATTATTAACAATCTTATTATGTATTATTATTAACAGCAGGTAATCGCCATCCTTGCTAGAGAGAAAACAAATAAGCAATAACAGTCAGTATAAATCATTGATTTCTCTTAATCAGTAAAAATTCTCTGAGAGAAAAGGAAAGATATGACAAATGCAATAAAAAAAAACAGATAAATATAAAACTGGAAATTTGACCAGTGATAAAGGCCTTCCTCAATTCTACATACTGATAAATGTGTTATGAAGAGAGTCGCAATAGTAATTTTTGTGATATGATGAAATATATTTTTTTTTTTAAAAAAGATTTGATAATTTTTAATTAAAAAGAAATAAAATTTATCGTGTTGGCTTTATTTTTGACCTCAGAAATTTATAGTTAGAATTTAAAATTAATTTCTCAAAAATAAAAGAATGCACTTATTTATTTTACTAAATTACTGGTACTCTATAGATGACATTCAAATTGTCAAAATAAAGGTATTATATACTTCCTAATAATTATAATTTGTTTATACATATAAAAAGATTGAACATACGACAAATAATTTCAATATAAAAAGGAATCAATTAAAGATTTGGAAAGAGAAATTAATTTATTCAAGCACAATACATATGAGACAAAAAAACGAGCATAAGAACATATTAAGAATTTCTAAAAACCTGCAAATTGACTTGATGAGAAACATACGAAACTAATATTCATATTGCTCTTAGAGGGAAGAGGGTTATCCGATTCTTCAGATGGTGACGCACCTGTGGTTGTCCAGCTTAACATAAGTAAAGCTTATGGTATTTTATCCGTCGTAGCATGCATATTCCTTTTGTTCCTGACCGGATTTTCATCAAGTTCTTGTAGAGAGTTCACTTCGACGTAATGTTTCTGTTACACTCACACTTGTTGGTTGTATATATATGGGGAGGTTATAAGGTATGTTACTATGTGTGTATGTGTGTGTGTGTTCAATGACAAAATGGAATTATTATAAATTACGAAGACATTAGAAAATATTATATAATAAATAGCATGTGTATAATAAAAAACATGCTATGTATTATACACTATTTCCTAATGTCTAATCATAATTTATAATAATTCCATTTTGTCATTAACTTCCCAGATATTTACTATCAACAAACTAACAAGTGTGAGTGTAACAGAAACATTATGTTGTTATGTTTATTATTATCGTATACTCTCTACACGAACTTGATGAAAATCCGAAACCGGTCAGGGACAAAATGAATATGCATCCTACGACGGATAAAATACCTGATGCTATCCAGCATTGCGGATCCACATCCACATATTTAACATAAATAAAGCTTACTTTAACAACACTGACATATTTACCTAGGTCCTGTGTACTGTACGGTGGCATTGAGATGGCTATGTTTGAAATAAATCTGCCACAAGTTACTCTTGATGAGTCGTCCGTCTGGTTTCTCTCAACACTCTCCCAAGCCCGCTCTCGACCGCCTCTAACTGTAGATCCAACAGTTAAATCCTTTGGATAGACAATTTCTTTGTAGCGAAAACATTTTCTACCGCAGTTGAGTTTCCCATCCATTGTTGGCATTGACGAAACTAGGTACGTCATTTTCCTTTCCATATTTATTTCGTCTTCATCATAATTGATTTTAGGAAGAGGGTCTTCCAACCATCTAGGTTTCAATTTTTTCATTGACGATGCTCGAATGACAGATCGTCCGGATTCTTTATTCCGTGAACTGTCTCTATTCTTGTTCTGAGAGTTGAGATAATTCTACAGCAAATGATTCATTTGAAATTATAGTTAAATAATTTCTTAATTCGCCATTGTTATTTTGTCAATTTCTATATCTTTATTAAATTTATTGACAAGTTCCTTTTTTATAAAGAGTTGGCTTTCTACGCTTACTATGTCCCTCTATAATGTTGGTAACCCATTATTAAGCTTCCTTTAAAAATCCTTAGCACTTCTTCAGTACATCCCCACCATTTTGTAGTAGACAGGGATAAATCTCATCTGGTCCGAGCGATTTGAATGGTGAGAAACTTTTTACTGAAAAACACTCGAGTTTCCGGGTTGAGACCCGGCAAACCTGCCTTATTGGCTTTCAAGGTAAACGAACCTGAAGACACTCATTGCAAAGTGGGCGAAACGTCGGTTTTTTTGCAAACCACTGACGCGGTCTCAACCCGGAAACTCAAATGTTTTTCATGAAAATAACGGCGGAAACCTAAGAGTTCAAACTTTGTACTGCTCACCACAGACGAAGCAGCCATATTTATTCTTGTATTATCCGGGAACTGAATATTAAGCAGAAGCTGTAATGTCCCTTTCGGTAGAAGAGCTAGCAAGGTATCCTAGGATACCTAACTGACGGTCCTTATCGTTATTATAAATCTGTATCAGCCTAGATGATTCCTGGAATGAGTTTAAATCCTCGTAAAAGTATCTCCAGGGGGTCTTTTGGCTTTCCTAAGAGCATATTTGTATACTTTTTTAAAATTATTATAAATATCCCAGGATTCCGGGGAATCAACAAGGACAGTTTTTCTGTATGATCCCCTAACCTGTTTTCTTAGTTTTTCCAACGACGAGAACCACCAGGAGTTCCTTTTACCTTTAACCATCTTGGGAGGACAGGACTCCACAAATGAAGATCTAATACATATTACAATAATATGCTAGAATCAGCAATCATTCTGTCAAAAACGGTCCGTAGCCAAAAACTCTGACAGAGGTAACTGTATATCCATCTGTTTAGCTGATAAACCTGGGATGACAGTCAGATGTCAATATGTTTCATAATCAGCATAATCTTTCCACCTTTGACTAAATTTCTTGGAATCCACATTTCTGTAGATCTGCGCTGCAAAGAGCATATAGGTACATTAGTTTCTAGCCAAATTTCGAGCATAGTATTTTTTTTTAAACTAACTATGATCCTCAATCTCGAGGCCTTGAAATATATTTTGGAAAATGTATAATGTTTTGGGGAAACAGCCCACGTGCATCAAGAATATTCCGCATCCAAAAAAGCCTATACGTGCTATGGTTAAAGCAAGGCCCTACGAAAGCTGCAGGATGCATTTTAAAAATAATAAAATCATCACGATTCCAGCTCTTTACATCTTTTCTATCTGTTGATGGTTCTAAAAAATTAGAAATAATTATAACACCTTCAACCATAAATATAATACTCGGAACCGTGACCATTTTCTTTTTCCCCTAGCAAACCACTCGTTTTTCACATCCTCTTATTTATTTATGGGAAGGAAAATATTGAATGCAGTTCCAAATGAAATTTCATCTTCACCATCAATGAAAGTGTTAAAGCTAAAAACTATGCTTTTGAATAGGGTAATAATATATGATTTCGATGTTTTTCTAAAAATTGTTTTGTAAAAAAATTGTTATTAGTTAATTTAATTTGCTTCATACAAGTGTATGTAGAAACGAAGATTAATAAGGATTATTATTATTATATTATTACTAATGTGTTCATGAAGAATACTAGCTTTTCTTTCTAGCTCCGTTATTCCAGCGAGGGGTTCTGATTGGATAATCAATTTTTCCCCCAGAATATAACCCCCAATCCGCCCTTCTAGATTCCTATAAGTAGACGAGTGATTGGATCAATACCCAGACTCAGCCTAATAATCTATGATTGGAAATGGAAGCCTCAGGTTTTATCCTCCAATCCTTAATCAACGTACTATATTCCTAGAAAGAAGAGTAATATCAATAACCTGTCTTCTACTCTTATTAATAAAAGTGGGTTCATAAATCCTATTCAGAATCTCTAACTGTGAGCACTAAGAAGTACATGAGAGCTCGACCCCCTCCCATTGGTGTCGCTGCTCTCCCAGACTACATGATGCGCGTTTGCATCACATCCTATAATAATAGATATGTTGTTGGCCTCTGAAAACTGAACCAAATCTGAGAAGGAAGAGAGGAGGGGAAGTTAGCCGAAGCCACAACTACGTTGAAGCGAAGCTCACCAACTCCCAGACAACTCTCACCGCCACCAAATTCCGAGAGCAGAACTGTCGAAGCAGAACAGCGTCGATAACTCGACTGGCATAAATGATGCCCTAGGAATGCTCCGGCCATCCGCCACAAACAGCCTGCCATTGGCTGTATCTAATCCGAACAAGAAGTTAAAGAAGCGCTCCAGAAAATAAATGATAAATAAAGGAAGATAGCTTTCGAATCACATATGTGATGTTAAAATAACCAATAATTAAAACTATAATTTATAACTTGAACAAAAAGTTTATTATATCAATAACAAATTACCCATAGATAGCAGTGCTAATAGCAGTCTGCTTCAATTGAAATTACTGTTTTGTTATCTTGGCACAATTGTTACAAAAATAAAACCAATCAGATAAATCATTTGATCAGACAAATAGTGTTTTATACGTCTGTTTAAAATAAGCGTGTTGAGTGTTTTTGACAAAATGAATAAACATGAATACCATGCATGTTCTTAAAATTCTTCGTTTTGGAGAATTGGTTGCACAATGTATGTGTAATTTGAGAAGGAGGATTTAATTTTAAAAATTACAATTTATAGAACTGATTTATTAAAACTCTAGAAACAAGAATACAAGTAAACAACCCAAAAAAATACACTATCATATAAGATTGTTCTTTAACAACTCAAAAAATAAAACCTTCACAACTTAAGAAACAAGTTTACACAACTTTGATCACTCTGGTCTTATCACGTGTATATCTTGAATACAACTGCTGCTCTATCAAGCTGATCTCCCCTCTCTATCCATCCTTCCGGCCTTCTCTCCTCTCTCTCTCACTCCCCACATTCGGCCTATCTGACACGTCGTAAGCCCCTGAGGATAATTTTCCGTAAGGTTCATATGATCCGCCGATTAGGATGTACTCTGCAGTCCATCTCCATTCCAACTTTAACGATTTCATAAAGGTCCTTTCCTCTAACTCTTGCTACTTCGTAGGGTCCTAAGAATTTCGGGTGTATTTTCAAGCCCGGACTAAACTGTCCTTTCTATTGCTAGAAGATCCCCTACTTTGTATTTTGTCGCTTCCTTCCGATTTCTATTATAATTTTACAATTTTCCTCTTTTATTTTTAATATATTTTTTTTGGTAACGCATCGTAATGTCTCTCGTTCCTCGTTAAATTTTGTGGCTGTTTCTTGCTCCAACACCTCCAGTATCCTCTGATCTTCTTTATGTCTCATTTTGGTGCCTATTAGGGCTTCAAAAGGAGTCATCCCAATGCTCCTTTGATATGAACTGTTAAGGCTTCTTTGTACGCTGTCCACTTGTTTGTACCACATACTGGGATTTCCTAAGGGCAACTTTGTCAGCACTGGTATAATCATTTTATGAATTTTCTCTACCTGTCCGTTTCCACGTGGCACACCTGTGGTAATTGTAATATGTTGAATATTTTCTTCCCTGCAGTATTCTTGAAAGGCGCCTGATGTAAATGCTGCTCCTTTGTCGGTAATAATTCTACCAGGGTTTCCAAATGTCTTCTGTTGTAGCATTAGCCGAACAAGATGACTGATGACTTCGTTCGCATTAGTTGTTTTCGTAGGGTATAACGATAGAAATTAGAAAAACCGTCCACCAGTACTAGAAGATATTTGTACAGCTTACTTGTTCCTGTCAACGGCCCCACATGATCGACATGGTATGTTTGCAGAGGAATATGACCTTTCGGAATGGGAGTCAAAAAACATTCCTTTTTTTCCTTTATTCTTTTCAGACAATATACACCTTATAAGTACAGCAACTTATATAATCCTCTACCTTTTCCTTAAGATTTGGTATATAGTACTCGTCCTTAATTTCCTCGATCATCTTCTTTACGCCAAAGTGGCCATTTTTATGAGCATTTCTAATTATCTCAGTCTTCATGCTGTCTGGTACCACCATTCGTTGCTCCTTGTTTCTTCTTCAAAATGCCTTCTTTGTCTTTTGGCGATAGCTTTGTATACTTTGGACTCAACCATCACAGGGTAACGACTTAACGCATCAACATGCTTCATCCTCTCTGCAGATCGATGTTCCTTGGTATATTCAAATTCTTCAAGAACTAATGCCCAATGCGCAATTTTTGGTGGTAAGTCTCGTTTACTCAGAGATCTCTCCAAGCACAGCAATCAGTGACTAATTTGAACTTTACACCTAGCAAATAAGTTCTTAATTTCTTTACAGCCTTTACCACAGCCAACATCTCCAACTCGAACGAATGACATTTATTTTCAGCTTCTGTCGTTTTTCTGCTGAGATATAATACTGGATGTAGTTGTTTTTCTTCTGGCTTCCTTTGTAGGAGCATAGCTCCCAAACCCTCTTTAGAGCACTGTAATTACAGTTGGAACAAAAATACGAAGAACCGGGATATGTGTGAGTGCCATCTCCAGTGAATAAAAGGCACGTTCTTCTTCTTTACCAAAATAAAATTCTTTGTTCTTCTTTAACACCTCTGTTAGTGGTCTCGCAATGATCGCATAATCTTTTACAAATTTTCTAAAGTAGCCGGTAAGGTCTAAAAATCCCTGCACATCTTTCTTCGTTGTTGGTTCCCTAATTGCTTGATCCGCCTTTATTTTTGGAGGCGAAGGTGAAATACATCCTTTTTCAACGACATGACTTATAAACTCAACTCGCCTCTTCATGAATTGACATTTCTTCAATTAATACCTAGCCCATGTTTTGCAGCTACTTTTAGACCTTCTTTTAGTTTCTGAAATGCATCCTCTTCATTCACACCAGGAATGATTACGTCATCTACATATATTAAAACTGTTCCTTTTCTTAAGAGTTCTCTCTTTTATAAACCTAACAAAGCTCGCAGGATTGTTGCACAGTCCGAATGGAAAACTCATACTTTCCATTGGAAACTATAAACAACGTATACTGCCCGCTATCTTTGGCATCTGGTACGTGGAAGAAACCATTCTTAAGGTCCAATACTGAAAACACTCGAGCACCTACTAAAGAATCCAAACATTCTTCTACCAAGGGCATTGATCACGTTTTATTTGTTTATTTAGTTTTCTACAATCCACACAAACTCTATGAGTTCCTTTTTTGGTACTATTACTACTGGGCTGGCGTATTCGCTTACACTGGGTTGTATGATTCCCGTTTATAGCCATTCATCTACTTACTGCTCTAAGATGATCCGTTCCTTGGGTGCAAGTCTTTTGGTCTTTGTCGAATTGGTTCGTAGGATTTTAATTTAATCTTCGATTCTATTGAAGTGACAACTTGACTAATTGGGTTGTAATTTTGTATTTACTCCTCAATCGCTTCTTTATTGCTACCAACCACATCTATCTTCGCCGTCAACATTCCAAATCCAGTTGTCGTGGTCCTCTTGCACGTCTGGATTAGGTGCTGCGGGTAGTTTCTTCTCTCGGCAAAAACACCTTTGATCTCAATATTTCCTCCTTTAATAGGAATTTCTAAATCCTTTAAAAGTTAATTACCAATAATGACGGGAAAGCTGGTGGCAGCTTGCGGCACCAAAAACATTTCTGTGGGATGCGCTTCATCATTAAAATCAATGTGGCAACGAACATGTCTAATGGCTTAAATGTTGTGTTTCCAAACCCTGTTAAAGTTCTGCTAGTTGACATTAAAGATAGCTTCCCTAATTTGTCGTAAATATTTTCTGTCATAAGGGTCACGTCGCTTCCTGAGTCAATAAGTACCTCACAATATAAACCGTTAACTTTTAATTTCAGTGGGCCTTTCGTATTATTGGTGACAGAAGTCACCGACTTTTTGTTTGCTTGCAGTACGCTTCCTATTTTTCCACACTTCGATGCTATATGTCCATATTTCTCACATTTGAAGCACTTTGGGCCTTTAATTTTATTGGGACAATCATTCAACTCATGTTCAATAGGCCCCAAAAAAAACAATGTCTTTTTGGCTGGGTTTGGCGTTTGTTTCCTTCTATGCTTCTTTTCTTCTAGGTTTTGTTGTGTTTGTACGCTGCCTCACGTTGTCATAAAGTTTTTTCTTCAGATCGCGTAAATTGTAGGCACTATAAATTACCGCTTTATTTGCATCACCAGCTTGAATGCCATCAACAATATATTGGAGCAAAGTAATTTCCTCTACATAAACCCTATTTCCTGCATTGCATAAATGTACTGCTTCGCACTCTCACGTGGACGCCTTTTACGTTTATTTAATTGAGCATGTATTATTGCACTATTAACTTCTGTCTGAATTCATCTACGAGTCTCTCTTTCAAAATTTTCCAAGATCTAATGCCCCACTCAAAAGATACAAATTATTTAGCTACTCCCTGTAACATCCGCTTGCCATAAATAAATTTTTCAAGGTCACTCCATCCTAGAAGAATAGCTAAATCCTCAAAGTCCGATAAGCACTTCTCTATAGGTAAGCGGTCATCGCCATTAAAATTTGGTAAACAATTTTCAACGTCTTTGATGGTAAATCTGTTTGAAAAAACCTTTTTCTTTTATTTACCTGTGCAGTATACCTCATCCTCCTACTCCTTAGCGTCCTCGTCAGAGCTGTCATTATCATTAGAAATAATTTGATGCATAATTGTACCTAATAAATGATTAGTTAATCGTTCTATCAAATCAACTATTGCCAGAATAATCTAATTTCAATTCCTTTAATTTATGCTTTAATTAAGAGTCTTACAAATATTTAATATCCTGTATATTTCCATGCATAGCATTAGCATTAATATTAGTAGGATTAATTGCTTGACTTAGTGGCTGAATCACTTCCGCAGCGTCCTGACTCGTTTCCGGCATACTGACTGTCAGTGAAGGGGTCTTCAATAGTATTGTAGTATTGCACAATTTATAACAAGTTCCTTTTATTACATACAACTTATAAAAACAATACAATATAATAAAAGTTTTTCTTATATTTTATACAACTTGTATATATCAGTATAATTATTTTTTTTAACTAATTTCTACGCTTTACTTCTTTTTTTTTAATTAATTAATTACTATTTAATTGTCTTTAAAGTCAATAAGTTTAAATACACTCTTTATATTTCAAATCCCGGAGCGGCCCCCATAAAATATGTGGGATTTGAGAAGGAGGCTTTAATTTTTAAAATTACAATTTACAGAACTAATTTATTAAAACTCTAGAAACAAAGAATACAAATAAACAACCCAAAAAAAATACACTATCATATAAGAATGTTCTTTAACAACTCCAAAAATAAAACCTTCACAACTTAAAAGGAAATCAAACAACTTGAGAAACAACTTTACACAACTTTGATCATCCGTATACCTTAAAAACAACTGCTGCTCTATCAAGCTGATCTCGCCACTCTACTATCCATCTTTCCGGCCTTCTCTTCCCTCTCTCTCTCTCACTCGCCACATGTAAGTATTAACAAGCTTTTGTATAAATTACTTCAAAAAAAAAATATTGCTTTCAAGAGCTTAAGCAATAAGTTCTGCTATTACCCTAGAGATAGCACAGAATTTCACTTAATGGCTGAAGTGCAATTCTGAAATTTTCTCTAAATAAAGTAGAAGAAGAAGAAAAAGAAAACATAAATAGATAAATTTATCTTTTCGCTAAATACAGTGATGTACAAGATATACAAGATACAAGGAACATAACCATTCTCAGTGAACATTACTTTCATAAAACAATGATACAATTATTTGCTTTTTCTCAAACAAAACTAATTTTAATGAGTAACTTCTGTAAATAATAAAGTCCGAAAAGAATAATAATAAAATAAGTAAATAAGTATTTCTTAATGATATACTTGTTTTATCTAGAACAACATTTTATTAATGGGCAAAAAAGTTAACGTATCTTTCTTCATCATAACAAACGGTTTCAATTGCTTCAACTGCTTTCTCAACAGCCAGACTGGGAACTCCACACATATTTATGAATTTTTGTAAATGAATGCGAACATAAGGATTCTGAAATATTAAAATATTTTGATTAACATTCAATAAAGTACCTTAGCAAGATGTTAGTAAAAATATAAAAACGAGCAATACTTTTGGTATATTGAAGCATTTATTTGAAAACAAGGTGTAAAGTTTCTTGTAACAAGGGAAATTTTGTTTGTTAAGAGAGTGCCTTCCAACCCTTATATATTCTTTTGCATCTTCCTCAAGATCTAACAAATTATTAATAATCTTTTCTACCACTGCATCAACTTCCGATCGTTTCTATAAAAGAGCCTAATTAAAAATGAGCACTAAAAATGGCAGTGAATTTATTAGAGAAATCATATTAATGAAATATAAATTACATTACCATTTCAAGAGAACGTAATTTTGTTTCCAGTTCTTTCCTTTTACTGCCATCCTTGTATTTTTCAAGTTGGTTCAATAAAATTTGTTTGGGAATATGTAAATTGTCATGAACATCCTTAAACATACAAAAATAATGAAATTATAACCAGCAATAAAATAATATTAATCAAATATATCAAATTTTAATCATTCTAACTGAAATTTGATATCTTACCATTGTTGGTACATTTTCCAATTCATTTGCAATGTTAACTGAATTCATGCTTTCCTTACCTACTACATCTTTCAGTTTAGTATTTCCTATATTTAAGTCACCATATTCCTGTATATGGCTAGTATTCGTAAGAGTTCTGACTTTTTGAAACTGATGGTGAAGATCATTGTCTGCTAGAAATTCCTAAACAAATTATGTTGAATAATACTTATTCAAGTATTTTATAATTATTAACGTTATAATCTGAAATATTAAAAAAATAAAAATACAATATCATAAATTAACAACTCACGAAAAGCATATCCTGCATCCAATTTACACTGAACACATCTCCCAAATATGTCTCCCTCTTATTATCGTAATAGCAAGCAAAAGAGCTCTCAAAAGGATCGGCAGCAGTGAGTACAAATACTAAAAATAAGAGAATGTTATAAATTCAACAGTTAAGAATAACATAGTTTTGAAAACACATTCGGAGTCTATAAATGGAATCTCTCTTCCGGTTGGTGGATTTTGCAACTTCCTTTCAGTTGCAGTCGGCATATCAAGTTCTGCGTTTTTTCGTCTTTGAGATATTTTGTTACCAATAGACAGCGTTCGCTAAAAACATTTACACTTTCTCTTATCCCTGAAAGAAGGGAATATTGATATCGAGTGAAATTTTTGAAATTCACTTTTCTCTGGAAATACTGTTTTGTGGCCCCCTCTACCTCTCAAAAAAAATGTTGTCTGTGTTGCGGTGTTTGAACAAAAGTCCAACTTGATATTCCATACAGGTACTACGTGCTGGAAGGTTTTCGTCAGTATCCACCAATCGGAAGTGCGATTACTTAAAGCTGTTTTTTTCTTCAGTTTTAACGATTTTTTGAAAACGGAACTAATTATTTTCTTTAAACTCTATTTACTGTCCATACACACACAAACGCTTATGATATTCGGCCTAAGATATTTGTGACATTTTTACCGGATAATTTATGTTTCGGTATTTTGAACGAGTAAATACGTTAAGCTTTCTTCTTTAATACAGTTTCAGTACAATGTATTGTTATACCACCTATATAATATTAAGGTACATCACAAGCATTACTACAATTCCAGATTTCAAGAAAATCATTAATCCAGCTTTGTGACTCAACAGAATAGGTTTGGGATTTGTTTTTCTTAATTTTCTCGAAAATGGTTATGGGGACATTCTGGAACATGGAATGCTAAGTACACGTATATATAGGTGTTCAGGGTAATGCTGGATGGACATTTGCCAAATAATGAGGAGACTTGGGAGAAAAATCTTTCCATTTTCATTTATAGAATGAAAATCAGTGGATAGAGTGATAACCAGTGATTTGCCTTTGACTTTGGTTAAGTCACCGGATATGGATGGCCTATATCCAGTGCAGCCCCCGCTCTGTAGCGGTTACGTCGCCCAGGACAAAAAGACAAATTGCGGCCCCTATATATATATATATATATATTTATTTAAGCAAATCTATGCATGTTCAGACACAAGCGGAAGCAGCGGTCTCCTCACGTGCTAATGCTATTCTGTTCAGAGAAGCATATGCAAGTTCAAACAAATTCAAGCATCGTCCTTTACAAATTCTGCATTAATTTTTCAATGATAGTGTAAATATTTTTAGCTTTAAGACATAAGCAATATATATACGCTAGGCGCTGTAAATTTTTAGTGACGAAAAAATCGTAATGAAATTTTCAATTAATTAAGTATTTAACACATTAATATTTTTCTCACACTCACAGCCAAAATGCCGCCCCGGACAAATTTCTGGGTTGCCCGCCTCTAAAGCGGTCACTACCAGTCCTCATGCAAGAGAGTTGGAACATTCTTGGTATATAATGAGAGTCAGCCTTTCACCTGGTTATACCCCTTAGATTTGGAAATTACAAGGGTCGTATTAATTACTAAACCGGTGAAATTGTATTATTTAGACCATAAGAGTTACTGACCAATCAGCGTTACATCCTTCATGTTGAAGAGATTAGAGAGGCTGGTGAATCTGGATTTAATGGAGCCAGTTATAAATTTCAGTTTCTAGACGATTAACGTCCTTATTGAGCATTCAGTTAGGTTTTGACATTTAGTCTATAAGAAAACAATACTCTGGAGAATGCCCAACCATAATATAACGGAGTGATTGCTAGGATAGAACTCGATTTAGATAATGGGTTTAAAGTTCAGTAATATTAAAAATATTTTGAAAGCAAAAGTCTATTACTTACAAATATTATCGTTGACACTTATGATAAAAACCTACTTACTACCTAGGTAATCATCCAGAAGATTATCAAACATGGAACCAGAGTAACAGGCTTCAATATAAAGTATCATCTAAAATCATTTACAATTATAACTAAAATTTAAATGCTTATTTAGAACAATTATAACATCAAATTCATAAGGAAAGTTATATCAAAAAAGTTCACTACCTTGGCAAATTGAGATTTATAAGCCATCATTAAGAGAGCATTAATCAGTTCATCTGCGGCCAAATCATCATACGGGAAAAATAAATAACCTGGGCCACCATGGTCAACAAAATTGACAAATATATGATCATATGGTCCACTAAAAGAAGAAGTATATTGTTAATGGAACTGTATATTGTTCTGAAATAAAGCGAGTCTAATATTGTAGCTTATCTAGAACTGCCTAAATACAATTTGCCCAGAAATGTTTCAAAAATCGTTGGAGCTGGTTTTGAAATAAATCGCAATTAATTTAAGAATCCTCTATTAAACCCCCTTGAATTTCCTAAAAGGAGTATCACAATTTAGATTCCTGCTATTTTCTTTTGAATCATAATGACGCATATGCATAATGATGGATTTTTTGAATATTTAGTTGGTCTGAATTACATACAAAGATAGATGGAACCATGTATTATAGTGGTTGACTAAAATAGGAGCTCCAGACCACCAAGCTTGCACTAATCCTAACTAAAATAAACAGTTGGTTTAAATGTAAACTAACGTCATAAATATTGCAAATAAAATTGGCAGATTATTTATGCGTAGGTAGCGCTCCAAGTTTAAAGAAAATATTGCAGAAACCTGCGAGACAATTGCCAAGTCCTGTCAACAAAAAAAAAACGCAAAGACGATCTTCAAGTTACAGATTTTTAAAAGAAAAAAAACGAACGTAGCCAACTATTGCAATCTACAATCGCAAACACGCCATGTAGTGAGACAGTCAGAAGATCTTCTAGGTTACAATGGATAAGACTAACTATTCCCATTGCACATTAGTAGATAAAAAAAACGTGTTCTAGGCCACTTTTATGCACAACATGGCGGCCGTCACCCCTCGCTCACCTCCTCCCAAGTCACTTACTCCCTTACTCGCTACTTAACCCCCTCCCTTTCCCCAACCTATTCCAAACTTTTCTAGCACTCCCTCCCTCTTTCCCTTTCCTGTAGGCAAAGAAATGTTAAAAATTAATTTTTTTTTTGCTGAGGTCAGCAAAAGCGATTTCACAACCTTCGTCATCCAAGTCCATCACTTTCACCACTCAGCTATTGTGGTAACTTGGCAATAAGAGTTTTCTTTATATCCTTATACCTCACCCACATACTTCTCCCTCATCTCTCTCCCTTCATTCCTATATATACATATATATTTATAAAGAGAAGCTCCGCCCCACGTACTCCAGGCCAGGGTTCATTAACCTTTGCATCTGTATTTTTCCACTCGTACAAAAGTTTATTAACCTCTTTGTGTACACAAAGTTTGCAATATACTTCCTGATTTATTTATTTTATTTTTTTTTACACTGCCTTAGAGAGAAAATCCTCCCTCTTTGTTTTATGATAAAACTATTTTTATCGATCAAGTATATTGACATCCAATCCAGTATATTGATTAATGATCACTTACCTGTGTAAGGTTTTAGTAAGCAATTAAACTTAAATCTTCACTTTCCTTGTTTAACATAATTCTATTTCAAATTACTTTTGCTCTAATAAGAAGTGTTTAAAAATATATAACAAAATTCATATTAGTTCCAGTAAAATTACTAGTTTTAATTTGTGCGTATATACCGCAATTCTTACTTTTATTCCTTAATGCCAATCTGTAAGATAGGCACTTTCGACTTTTACATTTTTACCGAAAACTCACGGCTCTACTTTGCAAGAAATGACGGAATTATGTGTGTAAAAGTGAGTAGGTCTTAGATTAGAAAAGTGATTAAAAATATGCGGAATTTAGTACGTAAATTGAGATACAACAGTTACTAAATCTCTGGTTAAACACTAGCTTTTTTCCTTTCTTTGATTATTTTGTTTAATTGTATAAACAATTAGTTCGACAAAAGATATTAATAACTACTTCGTCGTACACTGCGTTAGATAATAGACTTTAAGCTGTACCAAAAAAAAAAAAAAAACTTACAGAAGTAACTGACTCCTAATCAATATACTGGATTCTATAGATATTAATTGATCGATAAAAAAAAAATTACACTTATGTTAAACAAGGAAAGAGAAGATTGAAGTTTAATTGCTTACTAAAACCTTAAACAGTTAAGTGACTCATTAATCAATATACTGGATTGGATGTCAATATACTTGATCGATAAAAATAGAATTGTCTTAAACAAGTAAGGTGTATAAGAAGGAACCATAGATTAAGTTTTAGTTTATTGTTTACCAAAAAAAAATTAAATAAGTATCTGTCTCAGAAATCACTATATTGGATTGGATATATGTGTTGGTAATATACTTGATCAATAAAAATAGTTTTATCATAAACAAAGAGGGAGGGCTCTCTCTTTAAGACAGTGTAAAAAAAATAAAATAAATATAATCAGGAAGTATATTGTAAACTTTGTGTACACAAAGAGGTTAATAAACTTTTGTACGAATGGAAAAATACAGATGCAAAGGTTAATGAACCCTAGCCTGGGGTACGTGGGGCGGAGCTTCTCTTTAGGTCCATGTATATATATCAATAAATATATATGTATATATAGGAAAGAAGGGAGAGAGATGAGGGAGAAGTATGTGGGTGAGGTATAAGGATATAAAGAAAACTCTTATTGCCAAGTTACCACAATAGCTGAGTGGTGAAAGTGATGGACTTGGATGACGAAGGTTGTGAGATCGCTTTTGAAACCTCAGCAGAAAAAAAAAAATTTTTAACATTTCTTTGCCTATACGAAAGGTAAAGGGGGAGGGAGTACGAGAAAAGTTGGGAATAGGTTGGGGGAGGGGGTTAAGTAATGGGTGAGAGGGTAAGTAACATTGGTGTGGCGAGGGGGGACGGCCGCCATGTTGTGCAGAAAAGTGGCCCAGAACCGGTCTTTTTACCTACTCACATTTGCCACTATCCTTAATCATTACAATATATAAGTTATTTTTTGTAATATTAACAAAAAAACCAACCTTTCAATAACTTTTCCATTTCCACTTCCTTGAAGTCCAGCTTTATTTCCAGTTAGTACATTTAAAAAGTTTATGGAATTCACATCCTATAAATAGGTATCAATTCATTAAAAAATAAATAAATAAATAGAGATTTTCATAATCGCCAAATTCCTCAAACTTCATCATTTTATTTTCTCAAAAATATTTAGGTTTAATGAAGCAATAAAAGTCAATTCATGTTGAATCAGAAATTATGTCGAAAAGAATTATTTGGCCTTTAATTTGGAAGAAAGACACTTAATTAATAAAATAAAAATTAGGAATGGAACTGATCGATTGACCAGAGCGCGTTTTTATAACCAGTCATTTTAGTTTTCTAAGATTTTATCCATAAAAAGTAAAAATACCGATGGTCATTAAATTTGTTACATTAGCTATGAATACAGTGCTAACGGTTCATTTAAAAAAGTTTCGAAGAGGGGAAAATGTACGCTTTCCTCAAAAAAAGGATTTTATTAAGTTTGAAGAGAATGAAACATTCAGAAAAAATTATAAATTTAAAAAATATTTTGTCAGTTAAATCTGAGTAAACTACAGTAAAGAAAAGTCATAAGTGTTTTATACCAGATTTTTTTTGACTAAAGTTCTAAATTTTTAACAAGAAACCTTTAATTTTATATTATGAATAACGAATATTTTATTATATATGTGCATACAAAACAGAAACATTAAAAACATTTCTCATAATAAAAGATATTTCTCCCTAAAACTAGTTCACATCAACTAACATATTCAACAATCACTATATTACAATCATATCCGAAACATTTTCTGGAAAAATACAATACTAACCTTCAAACTAATAGGAAGAAATTATTTCCAATAAAACATTTAAGTCATTTTTTGCAATTAATATATATATATATTCTAGCATTGATCCAGTAAATTCTTTAGATCTCAATTTAATGTAAACATATACGTATGAAAAATGTCATATATCAGAGTTTATTTATTGTTCCAAACAATTTTTTTAATAAAAATGTATCAACATGAAACTTATCTAAGAAAATGCTTAAAGAAAAATAAATAACAAACCCTCAAATCAAAGTCGTGGAACTACTTAGTAGTTAATCTATTGAACGCAAAAAGTGATTGCTAAATACCCATTACCTCGTCTCTTCAGAATTATCATAGCCTTATATTTTGTTACATTCTAATTGAAATTAGAATTTAAAATAATCTAACAAAAAATTATAATTACGTTTCCTGTGTAATCCTTAGGTACTCCATTATATACATCTTTACCACCTGGAGAGTTAATAATTATACCAGGAGTTGGGTTCCTATAAATAAGAAATATATTATGTCCTAAAAAAAATTACTAAACATAATAAGGCCAATACATATAAGGACTACTAACTGTGAATTATAAGCAATATCATCTACCATCATAACAATGATATTTTCGTCAGGTATACCGTTTGAATGCAAAATCTGATAAGCATGACAAATATCGGCCTATGAAACAAATATCATTTAATATTTCCCATAGAATTATGCCTATCGCTGGTTGAACAGGAATTTCATATGTTTACCTGATGTCTATAATTTTCAAAATCTTCAGAACCAGCAACTAATAAAGCCCATATTTTGCCACCATAAGGAAGTTGTGCGTTATTCACTTGTGGAAATCCTAAAGTGCCAATTCCTAATAACAAAATAAAAGGTGCTACAAACTGTAAACAATTCATCTTCTCTAGTCCAGAAGGTTATATCACATAAAGCTAACTTCTGAAAAACTTGAAGTAGAATAGAACAATTTATGTTGTCCCACAGTTATATACAATCTTGTCTTCATTATCAGCGTACTCAGTTCGTTGATGCGATAGGTAGATATGATGCTAGGCTATTGAGGGGGCAATTTTCCTGTCAATGATTACATCAGTAAAAAACGTTCCAAACACTTTTTCATTAAAAAACAATGTTTTCAATAAAAAAAAAAGTGTTTCTGTTAGTAATATACACTAAAAAAAATCTGGTGTGAAACACACACAACTTTCACTTACTGCAGTTTACTCAAACAGTAAATTTTCTTCACGTTTGTAATTCTTACTAGATATTGAAACCCATCGGGTTTTTATGGAGAAATTCACAGAAAACTGAAAAACCTGTGTAGTAAATTTCCAGTTCCGTGAACAAATTTGCTTGAAATTTGGAATGTTGGCACCTTATTTCATTGTAATTATAATATGTAGATGATAGAATGATATAATAAACTGAAATAACACTTTAGAGGAATACATAATCCCACAACTCCCCTTCTCTTAAATGAATTATTCCGGACAAATTTTCCAAATATAAGTAGCCCTTTATTATGTGAAGTTAATATTTCATTTTAAAGAAAATCGTTGGAGCCATTTTCGAGACAAAAAAAGTAAAAAAAAAAAACATTCAGTAGAGTGGTAATTTCGGTTGAGGAATTTTGACAGATATGCTTACTGTTTGATTCCATAGATATATAGTGAATGGAAGATCATGTTTAAACTTACTGCGATTTTTCGTTTTTGAGCTAAGCTGTTACAGCAGACTATTTTCTAAAAACCACTTTTTTGGTCTCATAGGGACTCAAAAAGTGTATTTCCGGTGAAAACTCGACATCTAAGATTTGACAGGATTACAATACGTCCTCTTTCTAGGAAGGAGAAAATAATAACGAAAACCTAATTAATGCAGGGCCTTTTTATCAGGCCCTTTATTCTTTTGTAAATTCAATTGCGTTTAAATAAATTCTACTTTATATTATCCTCATCATATACAACATTAAATAATTTAATGATAGCTAAATGGAATATCAAGTTTGAACTTTCTGCGATTATTCGTTTTCGAGCTATGCTGTTCACCTATGTACACAGACTATATACTAAAATCCTGTTTTTTGGGGGGCTCATGGGACCTCTATTTCCGGTGAAAACTTGATATCACCTACTACAATACTTTCTCTTTCTAGAAGTAAGAGAAAGTAACAACGAGAACCGACTTAATTCGGGTCATTTTTATCAGGCCCTTTGTTTACTTTCGTAAATTCTTTTTCCTATAAATAAATTCGATTTTATATTACCCTCATCATATACAACGTTAAATGGTCCTAATAGCTTTTCTAGTTTTTTCTTGTTTTAAAAGCATTTTTAGAACGTGAACTGTCACATTTTAAAATTTTATTGATATTTGGACAAAACTGAATTTACAATTGAAATATTAATCAAGATATTCTCCATAATTAGGTTCATTTATAATAAATTCATTATTCCTGAAAAAGGAATCCCTTTTAAACTATTGCGGTCATTGTTTTAAAAAACACTTAAATCTTGAGTTGAGACCCTTTTCGCCCAAAATACCATAGGTTTCTTGAGGGTAGTCCCGTGTTTGAAGCGAAACAATACTGTGTAATTAATATTGAAACGCAGCCACTAGCGCCATCTAGGAGAGAAAGTAGCTAATTCAAGTTTTCCTAGTGGCCGCTAAGAAGCGCTTAGTGTCTTGTAGAGAGTGATCTTGGTGCTTCTACTTATCAGGCTATTCCTCAAGTGTCGCCGTATCCTAAAGTAGCATTTGTTAGCGAGAAGGATCCGCCTTTTTATTTCCTCCTATATATCATTATCTTCGCTAACTGGCGATCCTAAGTATTCGAAGCTCTTAACTTCTTCAAATTTGCACAGCCCAAAAAGGTCTCTGAAAAGTGGCAAACTTCAGTGCACATATATTTGGTTTTGGATAAATTTTTTCTTAAACCCATTTTTTCTGCTGCAGACTTTAGCTTGAGGAAAGCTCCTTCCAGTGCTCTACGGGATCTAGCAATGATGTCTATATAGTCTGCATAATCTAGTTTTTGCACCAATCTGTTGAATATTCTGCCAGTGGTCTGGATTTCAGCATCTCGCACCACTTTTTCAAGAGCTATATTAAAAAGTAGACATGCTAGTGCATCTCCTTGTCGCAGACCATTCTTCATGGTAAATATTTCTGAGAGGTCTCCTTAAATTTTGACAGCACACTGGATGTCTGCCATGGTTAGCGCAACCATTTAACCAACTTTTTGGAAATTTTCATTTCAAACATGGCGTTATATAGCTCCCTTCGATTTACACTGTCATATGCAGTTTCAAAATCTATGAATAAATGGTGAATATTTTTAATCAGTTTGTATAAATAATACATTTCTACGTTTTAGCACGTGCAAATACCCCAAGTCCGTTCTCACTGCTACCATCATGGCAGAGTTAGAAAGAACATTAATATAATACATAAAATAAATATATACAGGAATATACATTATTAAATACTCATTAGATTCTGAAATATAAAAATACTGAAATTATTTATATAATTTATGATTTTCAATTTTTATAAATTTTAATGTGGGTAGCCGCCACACGTTCTTTATGGCTATCTTTTCGCAATATTCTTATGTTTGGAAGTCGCAAAATAATAGCAAATTGAAAACTACATTTCGGGTAACTTGATTAAAAAATATATATATATATTTCAAGTTTCACTGTATGATTTTTATTGAATACTTCGTCGTACCATACATCAAGAGTTACTTTAAACAAAAGAGAATTTAATTATATCTTTCGAAAAAAAGCATTTTTGATCGTCCGAAGAATTTTGTATCAAGAAAATTGCTTATGGTACAGTGAAGTTTATTCAAGAATTATTAACTAATACCACAACGTTCAAAAGTTAAATCGCGTCAGTTTTCTTATACAAGAAAATGTTATGACTCACATAATGGAGTCGTTTGATTCCATAAAGGTTGAAAATAGGGACTGGGATTTGAATGGTAATTCAATATCGTCCAACATTTTTTCATACACGGCGATCCTGTGTATTATGATGTAATTTCCTTTTCTCTTTAAATACAAGTTAAACTAAAGCAGATATAATATCATTAATCTTTTCTAGAAAAATGTTCCAAATAAATGTGATACGTTTCTCGCGTTTCTCCCAGTTTAGGGGAAATCGTTGCAACCGTTTACGAGAAAATTCCAAAAAACTCAGAAACACATGCTGGGAGATCGCACTTTTGATACTTTTGACAGATTTTCATCAAATTTCGAATTCTATCAATGCGGTGGTAATACCTAAACGGAATACCAAGTTTGAGCTTCCTACGACTTTTTGTTTTTGAGAAAGTTCTGTTAAAAAACACACACCCTTACAGACCACTCGGTAAAAACATTTTTTTCTTATCCAGGTGACCCCAAAACATGTATTTTCTGAAAACTCAATTTCGAAATCCTTTATTTTAGTAGGAGTAACGGAAAGTAAAAATGAATATAAAAGTATTTCTTGATCGTTGATGAATTATGTTATGATGAAATTTGGTGAGTATAGGTCAAGAACGAAACAGTCAATTATGCCAATGATTCGACAAGAGTTTTCTGGCTTTATCAAGGCTTTAATACAAAGATAGTGTTAAAGATGTGGAAAAAGAATTTGTAGGGCACATACAACATTTTTTACATCACAGAAACATAAAACAAGAAAATTAAGAGTTACTAGTTGCTTGTAATTAATTATCTACCGAGAAAAAAAAAAGATTGTTCATTGTTCTGAAGATTCATTTTTTTGTTGTTGTTGTAGATGAATTAATACAAGTAACTAGTAACTATTCATTTTCTTTTTTTATACTTGTGTATAAATGTATACTAAAATTCTTTTTCCACATCTTTAGGACTATCTATTTATTAAAGCCTTGATAAAGACAGGAAACTCGATCGAAACACTGGCATAATTGAATCTTTCCTTCTTGACCGATCCTCGTCAAATTCTTCAGAATAAAAATTATATGAAATTAAATTAAATGAAAAATGGTCATTAATACAAAATTTGTTGATTATTCTAACTCTCAAATACAAAGTGATTAATATAAAACAAAACCAATAACAAATAAATAATTATTGTATATTAGTTTTATTGCAATCGAAAAATTTTATTTCGTTTTATTGCATTCGCTCTAAATGAAATCCATTATATTACTTTCATAATGAAATAATTTATTTTGTGATTAAAATGAGAAACAACTTGTTGACTGAACTGTTAATTTTGTTCAAATAAAATGTCCAAATATTTTTGTAATCAATATAATAGAGATTTAATAAATATGACGCTCTATGTATTTTTGGAATTGTATACTCTGCAACCTAGATGTATATACCTACCCATTTTGGGCTATTATAACGAATATTTTGTTACAAATATATAATATAACAAATTTATACTTATCTAGACTATGCTGTAACCAGTGGTTATATATAAAATATTCTTGAAATTGACTAAAAAAGAAATTTGTATTAAAATAAAATAAAAGAGAATTAATTTAAAAAAAAAAAAAAAAAAAAAAAAACAGTAAAAAAGAAAGAAAGAAGAAAATAAGGATTGCATGATTTTGATAATTATGTTAATTAAAATATTGATATATAATTTTCTATTATAATTTAAAACTTAGCTGTTACATTTGGCTTTTGGCTAAATTCTTAGTTTCCCTTAAATCTAGAAAGAGGAAGTAGATAGATAGATGGATAGATAAATAGAAAAGTACTTTATTTATCAAAAGTAGACAACATAGAAGTAATATTTAAATTAAGTACAAAAAACTGACAATAGCTAATGCCGTCTGTCAGGAGTACTGTAACTCATTTAATATTTCGGACAGACCTTAATATACAATAACAATAATAATAATAATAATACCCCATATAGAAATCTAAAACAAAAAAAAAAAGGTTTTAAATAAAGTTAACCTTCTAATTGAAATAACCCTCCTAATTTATTAAACCTAAATCTAATTATTAAACCCTCCTATTAAACATAAAATTTTACACTTGAACAAGAAGAACCAATAAAACAATCTTGTAGAATAAATAATAAAATAGAAATTACAAGTAAAAGAAAATGTCTACTACTACATATCAAAAATTAAAATTGTCTACCAAGAACCTTCGATAGATGAGCTCTTTTTTAATATACCCTAGCAAATTTGACCATTCGCTTCCGTAATGTATAAGCATTTCTGCTTCTGACAAGGGCACTTTTGCCCAGATAACTTCTAAAATTCCCGAGTACCGGACACCTGCCAAGAAAATGGAATACACTCTCGAATTTCCTCAGATTGCATAAGGAGCAGTTATGATTTTTGCCTTTGATGTATGGTTTGTAATTTAAATCTAACATCTCCCCTCGGATTTTCATCAACAAACCTATATGATGAGGATCTAGCCCACTATTTATGTAATCCATGTTTAATGAGAGCTGCCCATACATTCTATGAAAGATACTATACATAGCTCTGGTTCTAAATTCAAATTTATAATGGATAACTAACCGCTATTCTAACAGGATTAATTGAGATTTCCAACTATCTAATGAGGTGAGGCCCAATTTAAGGGGCAATCCACTTTATCAGCCCGAGTGTACCAATTCTGAAACCATGAAATTTTCTTACTGATGACCTGCTTGGCCACAATATTGGTTAGGCGTGCATCCTGGTTATTTAAGATTTTTAAAATATAATTATAATGGAGATTAAATGTATATAAATGCAGAGGGAGAGTATTTGATTCAATATATAAAATGTAGTTCGGCATATTCCTCGGAAATTTAAACATTTTTTTTAAAAAGATTCTCAAAACTCTTTCCAATTGCTCCACGTACCTGAAACCTCAGACCTGATCTCCATAAGTGAGTATAGATAGTGTCACTGCATTAAAAACTTGATACTTATCAAAGAGCGGGATCTGCGAATTGGCAATAAGACCAGACCAAATGCTATTTAAACCTAACAAAGCTTGACGCGCGGTCTCTTTCCAATGTAAACAATAATTCAAAGAAGAGGAAAGCATAACCCCCAAATATCTGTAACTGCTACTACCTCCACATTTTGACTTTAAAACTTCCAGCGTTCTGATTTTTTTTAACCTTCCACCGTTCCTCCTGAACACTATCACCTTAGACTTATCTAACTTCACAGTTAAGCCCCATTGCTCCGTATACTGCTCAAGCGCAATTACCATCTCTTGCAGTACTTTTGCATCATCTGCAAAAAACACTATATCGTCAGCATATAGTACTAATTTCAAGTTATAATCGTTCAACCATATTCCTTCCTTTAAATTATCTTTGAGATCATTTATAAAAACAATGAAAAGGAGTGGGCTAAGATTGCATCCCTGTTGAACGCCCGAAAGAGTATCAAATGGAATCGAACAACCATCTCTTGTCCAGACAAATAATTTTGTATCTTTGTAAAGACTAGCGATAGCTCTTATAAATTTAGAGGAAAGACCTAATTGGTATAATTTAAAGAGAAGAGCCACCTTACCTATAGAATCAAAAGCCGACTTTAGGTCGACGAAGAAACAATAAATTTTCTTCAAACCTTGGTTCCATTTTAGTTCAGCAACGTTACTTAGAATAAAAATGTTATCGGCTATCGAATACCCCTCTCTGAAAACCGCTGCTCTTCGCATAAAACCTTAGTTTCATTTATCCATTTTTTCAGTCTTTCCGCTAAAAGCCCTGTATATATCTTCTTTAAGATATCTTGTGACACAATTCCTCTGTAATTACCTGCCATATTCAAATCTCCCTTTTTTAATAGGGGAAGTACTAGAGCATTATTAAAGTTAACCGGGACTGAGCCTTCAAGAAAATAATCATTTAAATTACACAGAACTTTCAGGACAAAAGACTCGGGTGCATGCTTATAACATTTAAAAGGAATACCATCAACCCCTGGAGCTTTTGAATTTTTACATTTTTTTGAAACGGTAACTAATTCAACAGAGGAAAAAGGTTTATCTAGACACTCACTCACAATATACTGAATCTGGGCACCCTTTCTGGGCGGATTATAAAGCTGGCAAAAATAGACAATCCAATCTTCCATTTTTATTCTAGCACCGACCCTATAATTTTCCGTTTAAATTTATTTACCTGAACCCAAAAGTCAGAAGCATCTTTAACAACTCTAATTAAGTCTACAGTCGTTTTATAATAGTCATTACGTTTTTAAAAATAACTTTTTAAAATCTTTTTTCTCGGACAGATATTT
Organism: Triatoma infestans; assembly: GCA_011037195.1. Lineage (NCBI taxonomy): Eukaryota > Metazoa > Arthropoda > Insecta > Hemiptera > Reduviidae > Triatoma > Triatoma infestans. Next base: position 117,709 of record JAAEAF010000512.1, read on the forward strand.
ATTTCTTATTATGGGTGAATCAGTTTTCCTAAAAAGATTTAATAACTTAAATACTCTGGCGCGGGATACAAAACATTGTACATCAAACCATGGTTGAATGTACGGATATTTGGTCCAGGTACACATTCCCGGGCTATAGTCTTTAAGATATCCCCATTTGGCGCACAGGACAAATGCTGAAGTTTTTCACTGATTTTTAATTTATAATCTGTAACCTTACAACTTTTCCATTGAAGCCTTGGCAACACCGGAAGAAACTTCTCTGAAATTTCAATAGTTTCGTATTGGAGGATCACCTCAATCCCATATGATCCGACCAAAAAACATTTTTCACGGAAAAATCCTTAATTAATTTTAAGCAATTAACTGACGCGACTGCCATATATATTACCGAACTGTCTCCCTCACTGATATAGGTGAACTCTTCCTATCTCCTGGCCCAGTTCTTCACAAAATTCTAACATAAGTTTTTCCTCTGCATTAATCTTTTTTTCTTTTGATTTTATAATTTCTAGACAATTTCCCATATACAATAACTCATTTTCTGCAAATTGCTCCTCTCCTGTTCTGCAATTCCAATCCCCTAAAACTAAAAATTCTAAATGACTGTTATCAATAATAAATTGCCATAAATAACCAAAATCATCCTTCCATTTACCTGGGCTCAAATAAATAGGCAAAACATATATTTTATTTTCTAAATTTATTTTTATTTCCAAAAGGTCTGACTCGTTGATTTGAACAAATTTACAAACATCTTTAGAGACCAACTCTACTCTGTAACCCACCAATATGCCACCCATCGCACGACCCAAATTTTGATAATCTAGTAGCAGGGATCCATTTTAATTTGTAGACTAGAAAACATTAAATCTATGCCTAAATCAATTAAAGATTTTTAAGCACAAAAAGTGAGACCCAAATTCAACTAAAAGACTGAAGGATCGCTTTCTTCACCTGAATTAATTGAAGAGAAGAAAAGCATTACAAGTAAAGCTTCTGTTAAAAAAATTATTATGGCAGAGGAGGTGGGTAAGATGTCATTAAAACAATTAATGGAGCAGTTTAGCGCTGTGATTGATGCAAAAGAATTAGCTAAAAAAGAAAGAGGAAATACTGGGATCGTGACGAATTTTAGAAAATGAGTTTTCTTCATAAATACAAGTTTTGGGGTCCCCTGAATACGGAAAAAAAGTTTTTAGCGAATGGTCTGCAAGCGTGTGTTTTTTTTTTTCAGAATATCTCAAAAACCAGAAGTTGGAGGAAGTTCAAACTTGGTATTCCGTTTAGGCACTAACACCGCATCAGACACAAAGATTTCGAATCACACTACCACCGAATCTATCAACCATCAAAGTGTGACATTACTGATTGGAGTTTGTAGATTTCGTCATTTTCTTGTAAATGGCTCCAACGATTTTGTTTAAACTTTGCATACGATCTACAAACGTATGTATACCTATCACTTTTGTTTATATAGTTTTCCAATAAAAATTGAATTTGTGGATTTCAGTTGGGAACAGTAATCCGGTCCGTTCGGTTTTTTCCGGAAGACCAGTTTTACAGAATAGGTTTTTGAGTTTCTTGGAATTCTCTGGAAAGCGGTTGAAACGATTATCTTGGTATACTTGCTGCATGCATAGAAACGTATCACTTTTATTTCAAACATTTTCATAAACAATTGATTTTGGAGGAGTATTGGTGGTCTGTCAGTTAATTTAAAATTAAATATGCTCAAGCATTGTTACTTTTGACACAGAGCTTAACATTAAGCCGCTCAGATATACCATTAAAATCCCCACCACAATGTTTATGGCCAACCTAACTAAACATTGAAACGTTGCAATTTAAACGACAATTTCTTGGTTAAATTGTACTATGTAGTGTAGGAGAGAGTCATGTGAGTGTTTCATACAAGATTTTGTTGAATTTATTTCATCATTTCTTTAGCGTAATTGGTAATTTTATTACATTTTTTTATGACTGCAGAAGGCCATAACCGCTGTGCCCACATTATTGACAACTTGTTAGCATCACCTGGGATGTACAGTCCTAGGTGGATTTTTCACCCATTAATCCATTACAATATTTCTGGGAGTATTTCAAACATATAACTGCTTTTCGAAAGTTCTCAAATTTTGCAGGATTTGTATTATTCTTTTTTATATTTTTTGTATTAGTTGAGAAATAAGAGAATGTGAAGAATTTGTAATAATTTTCATATTGCCTTTGCAATCAGAATTAAACTGAATACCGAAGAATATTTATATCATTTAGTTTAGTCTTGACATTATATTAGCAAATGATGTGCGTTTTATTATTTGATTACACCATTTTATGATATGTGTTATAGTTTTCTTCAGATTCTTGACGAATGATACCGCTTAGAATGTAGGTACACATCTAAACAATTTTTTGTAGTTCAATCTTTTCCAATCACAATTCTTCCGAGACAACATTTGCATTGTTTACCCAAATGTCATAACATAAAAATAACGATTACCTTGTACTTTACACGGGTCATGCATTTTTAATCATTTATTAAAGACTTGAGTAATTAAAAGCAGTTAACATGTTCTATTGAATAAACAAGATATTTTTAGCCATTGTATATTAATAATTCAAATTTGACAAGTAAATAAATGATTTGTCACTGTCAAAAGACTGAAAACTCTCTTAGAGTTTCCCAATACCATAATGCTCTCATAAATATTTTGTATGAGATATTCTTTATGGGACACAAATATAAACCACTTCTAAAATCGTCAAAATTGTAACTTCAGGAAAATAGATCTTTTTTTAATGATTACACTTACAATACAATCAATCTACATCAACAACTTTTTAAGGAAAATGGTTGAGTTATTCTACACTTACAAAATAATACTATCTACATCAACAACTTTTTAAGGAAAAACTGGTTTATTTATTCTGCGCTTTGAAACTGTTGAAATCTCTAATCATGCGCTGCAGAGTACATACTTGTTCTCATGGCCGCATCGGAGATATTAAATTTGGGCTGTGAAGCAAGACATTATTTTTCTGCCTAATACAGTGTTCACTTTTGTTATTTTAATAGAAGCCGAAGGTAATGTTACTGATTATGATCATCTAACATCAAAGCTGAATGAAGAGCCAATTCTAGTTGCCAATGAAGTGGAATGAAAGCTTGCCAATGACGTTCAAAAAGTAAGTAGTCGTTCGCCCTGGGCTGAGGAAGCGGACTCATTCAGTGACTTCTACTTTTAGTTCTGATGATTCTGTTGACCCTTTTTTTATTTGATGATGATTCAGATCAAGACAAGAGTTACGTCCCTGAATGTAATGGTAACTTTTCAAGTGTGAGTCTGACATTGCACATTGTTCACCCAAAAAAAGGTCTTCACCAAAAAACAAGAGTTATAGCCCAAACAAATATGTTGGCAGGAAAGCTTTAATAGTTTCTACAAAAGGCGTAGTGGCCACTCCTCAGCATTCCGAAAGATCTGTAGATATATGTTCCAATGATCAAGCAGACGTGGTGGCGTTCCCCGGGGCGGCTGCTCGCTTCGCGCGGCGGGCCTTCCGCCGGAGGGTACATCCTAAAACTGAGGTTTACTTGCGTCCCCAGGCCGCCGGATAGTACAGTGGCCCGGGCCGGATTAGCCATCACGGCCTGGCTGCCACATCAGCCGGTGTATAATCCCGTCTGTAGCGGTAGTTGGCCTGCCGTTATGGGCGGGGAGCTCTGTTCGAGGCCTCCGGCCATGGGCGCGTCGCGCCTGGGGGGTGGTGGGTCCGAGGATATGGCGTTCCCGGGGGCTGGGCGGTGGACCGGTCTTTTCCTTTCCCGTTATCGTTCCTTTCCTTTTTTGTCATTTCTTCTTTTTTAAATAAATATTATAATGAAGAGCACAAATAAAAAAATTACGGTTAAAACGCAAGAAACAAATGTTGAGGCTACCCTAGCCCAAAAAAGTAGTAAGACGCTAAGTAGCGTAGACATGGGAAGAGATTTTCCGTCAACGAGTGATTACAGTCCTTTCCAGAAGAGTGCCAAAGTAAAACGGACACCGCCTGTGAATACACCGCTTAATTCTGAATTAAGCACTGATGATAAAAATTCGGATTCGAGGGATCCAAGCCCTGAACCTTCCCCACGGAGACGGGAACCGCGGTTTGTCTCCCCAGCAATTTCCGGTGTGCTGGCGGGCGGCCCGGTTGGGTCTCCGGAGCAGGCGGATATGGAGGATGCGTGCAGAAGAGTTGATGAAGAATTGAAGCGCATGCGCGGAGTCATTGCGAAAATGAAGGGGGCGGCAAGCCGGCAACGCAATATGAGTACGGACGTCAAAGATGGCTTGTTGAAATTGAGGAGTCGGTCGAGGTCGTTCAAGCCCTTAGGGGTTTCTGGAGTGTTGCTTTGCAACGTTTGGTCCGTTTGTCGCAAGCCAAGCTAGATAGGCCTAAATCGAAAAATATCGTGTCCGTGTCGACACAGACACCGTTGGCAGACAAAGGGTTACTTGCTACACAAAATATGAGGGTAGCAAGGAAAGTTGACGTTGAAGTGCCCCTGGTCGATTTAGGAGAGAACACGACTCCAAATGAATGGGTCGAAGTACGCCCTAAGAGAGTCCGGGCCCCGCGGAAAGGTAGGGTGAGGGAGGAGGAAAATAGGATGGAGGAGGCTGGTTTGTCTGGGGAAGTGGGAAAGATCCCCGAGAGAGCTAAACCAAGGACGAAGAGGAACAGGAGAGAGAAAAGACCGCCGAGAACGCGGCCGGACGCGGTGCTAATTAAGCCTGCAGAGGGCAAATCATATGCGGAAGTGTTGAAAGAATTAAGAGAACGAATAAAACCGGAGGATGTTGGAGCCGAGGTTAGTCGCATCAGACAGACTAGGGCAGGAGATATCCTGGTAGAACTAGGTGCCGAAACTAAAGATAAGGTAGCTTTCGGGACAGCCCTTAATGCTGTACTCCAGGAAAAGCGTTAAAAGTGTTGCCAGGAAAAGGAACGGCTACTTGTCTGGAACCTAGAACTACAGAGAAATGCGGGACTTGGATGCCCTTGCAGATGAAGAAGAGATTAGGCATGCAGTTGAGCAGAAGGTAGGCGGAAACCCAGGCGATCTTAGAATTCACTTGACGAAGGCGAGTAGTAGAGGTCTGAAGGCGGCGATTGCCCAGCTCAGTGTAAGAATAGCGGACAAACTGGAAAAAGAAGGCATACTTCGGGTAGGCTGGGTAAGGTGTCGAGTGAGAAGAAGAATCACAGTCTTGAAATGCTTCAAATGCTTGTCATACGGTCATATGTCGGCAGCTTGTACGGGGCCGGACCGCAGCAATTTATGTTATAAATGTGGTAATGAAGGGCATTTGGCGGCTGTTTGTACGGCAGATATTAGTTGCATGCTGTGTCGTAATAGGGGTTTGGAGGATAAAAAGTGCCAGCACATACTAGGTTCAGGTGACTGTACTGTTTTTCGGCAAGCATTGGAACAAGCTAAGAAGAACTTTGCAATGGTATGAGAATCCTTGAAGGGAATCTCCATAGGAGTAGGTTAGCTGATTCGCTTTTGGATCAGCTGGTTGCTGAGAACGAAGCAGACATATTACTTCTTTGTGAGCAGTATAGAGTTAGGGACACCGGTCTTTAGTATAACGATTTGTCAGGCACAGCCGCAATTTGGATTCCTAATTAGGGGAGTTTTCCAATTGAGTCGGTCGGAGAGATAACGGATACGTGTGGGCGCGGAGTCGGAATATCACCTTTATCAGCTGCTATTTCACTCCTAATGAGAGCGTACATGAATTCAGGAGGAAGTTAAACTCCTTGGAGGATGATATCCGAGAGATGACTGGCCAAATCATTGTGGTCGGCGACTTTAATGCTAGGGCGGTAGACTGGGGTATGCCTGAGACGGATATGAGGGGTAGAAATATCTCGAAATGACAGCCAGAACGAGACTGGTTGTGCTTAATGAAGGGAACGTGTCTACATTTAGGCGTCCGGGTTATTTAGAAACAATTCCCGATATCTCCTTAGCTTCGGAGAACCTGGCATCTTTTGTTGAACATTGGAGGGTTATTGAAGAAATTACTGGGAGCGACCACCAATATATCTACACCAGCTAGGTCTACACTGCAAGCAGTAGAGGAGGTTGTAAGGGCGGTCCAAAGAGCAGAAAGTCGTAGTCAACGTACGCGGAAGATAGTATTGTTAGTCACGCTAGATGTTAAGAACGCGTTTAATTCCCTCAAGTGGTCCGACGCCCTGCAGGCATTGGAGAGGAATTTCCATATTTCGCCGTATTTATTGAGGGTTCTCGACGACTACTTCAGAGATAGGTCGCTAGTCTATCAAACAGAGGCAGGTCCTAAAATTATGACCGTCACTGCGGGAGTTGCGCAGGGGTCGATTCTAGGCCCCGATATCTGGAACGTCACTTACGACGGATTACTGCGGTTGGAAATGCCTGAAGATACGGCATTAATCGCTTACGCTGATGATGTTGCAGCGCTGATATTGGTGCGTAATTTAGAAAAAGCGCAAACTAAGTTACACCAGGTTATGCGAAGAGTGAATGGTTGGATGGTGGAACATAGACTGGAGTTAGCTTTGGCTAAGACGGAGGTCGTCATATTGACAAAGAGAAGGAACAACCCGTGCATCCCGTTCTATGTTGGTAGGGAAGTGGTGTCTTCGTCTAGAGCGGTTAAGTACTTGGGTGTAACCATGGACGTTAAGCTCAGCTTTGGAAGACATATCCAAGAGGCTGCCGATAAAGCTGCGGGTACAGTAGCGCGTCTGTCAAGGTTGATGACCAACGTGCGAGGTCCCAGGGCGAGTACTCGCAAAATATTGATGAGTGTTTCCCACTCTGTGATGTTGTACGGCGCAGAGATTTGGGCAAGAGCCTTGCGAAAGAAAGTGTATAAAAAAAGACTCGCGCGGGTGCAGAGACTCGGCGCACTCCGGATTGCCTCTGGTTACCGCACCGTGTCGGAGCCGGCCGTCTTGGTGATAGCCGGAGTTATACCTATAGCCCTCCTAGCTCAGGAGCGTGCAAGAATCCATGCTAGACGGGGCGAGAATAATCGCGTGGAAATAGCTAGGGAAGAGCGAGAGCGTACCATGGCAGCGTGGCAAGAAGAGTGGGATGCGGAGCGCCGAGGCCGCTGGACCGCTATCTTAATTCCAGACATCAGAAGCTGGGTTGGTAGAAGCCATGGTGAGGTAAATTATCCCTTGACCCAAGTCCTTTCTGGACACGGATTCTTCAGAGATTATCTGAAAAAGGTAGGTAAAGAAGAGGTATCGGCCTGCTTGTATTGCCAAGCTCCACGCGACGATGCTCGGCACACGGTTTTCGAATGTGAAAGGTGGGCTCGACCCAGAAGTAACCTTGAGCAGGAGGTCGGGGAACTGGTGCCTGGAAGGTTTGCCCAGACTCTGTTGAGCAGTCGCAACAACTGGACAAAGGTTACTTCCTTTGTCCGGGAGGTAATGTCAACTAAACGTGCAGAGGTGAATATGGGAGAAGGGGCCCCTTAGGGCTAGGTTAAGGAGCCTAGCCTGATGCAGTGCTGAGAAAGCGAATCCAGGCTAGGCTCAGGTGTAGGGGGGGGGGGTTTAGCCGGTAGGCATATTTATATGGAGTCCGACACATTGATGTGCGTAAGTAGCATTTCCCCCCTCTTGAAAAAAAAAATGATCAAGCAGAAGGTGTTCTGTCATAGGGTAGCAAAAATACTTTCAATCTATTGATGGCGAATCTGGAACTTTCAAAGAACCTATAGTAGATAATCTGAGCACTTCTGAAGATATTGATGTCACCAAGATGTCTTCAGGAGAAGAAAGTAATAAACTACGAAATAGGCAGAAAAGAAGTAGCAGGGGAAATAATGAAAAGAATAAGAGGGGGAATACATGCAAGGAACAGAAAATAGGAAAGAAAACTTTGTAGAAACCCGGGGAAAGCGTACATAACAACAAAAGGAAAAACAGTGTCTGCCAGAAGTCCCAAACATCTACGAAATTGTAGATTGGGTTGTAAAAATACGGCCAGCGAAGGCAAGTCTTACAAAGATCACATTTTCAGTGAATATTGGGGGTTAGGCGACCATGATAAATGAGAGGCATTTGTATGTGGCCTAATTGAGACTGCAACACCAAAAGTAAAACGGACAAGAACCGACGATCCTGGAAGCAAAAATTCAGAATGGTAAAACACAAATTTTACTTTCAAATTAATGGTCAATTCATACATGTTTGTAAAGACTGTTTTGTGAGAACTCTAGGAGAAACGCATTCATTTATAAATGTCTCGCTGTATAATCGAACGGCCACTGTGTCAGGTGCGAATAAGGATAATAAGGGAAGTCAAGCTTCTGCAAACAAGCACAGCGAAGAAACTGGCTTTAATAAGGGATCACATCAATTCCTTTCCCAAATAGAAATCACACTATTCCAGGCGTGAAAGTGACAAGTACTACTTGCCTGCTCATTCATCTTAACGTGTCAATACTGGTTAAAAAATATTTAGAGATTACAGATGACCCAGTTAGCAGAAAGACTTACTCTGATGAGTTCCATAAACTTAATATATCATTCAAAGCACCACAAATTGACACATGTAACAAGTGTGGCGTTCTTATTAACAAGATAAAAGTGGAAATTGATCTTGTTAGGAAGCAAGAATTAGAAAATCAGTTGGCTCTACATCAAGAACATGCTGACTATACACATTAGCAAAAAAGAAAAGACAAACACTTAACCAAAGTTAACAGCAAGTGTATGAGCGTTACATGTTTGCCAACTACCTGTCTTTCTGAATCAGTGGTTTTCTATAAAAGGCAATTGTGGACCTTCAATATGACAATGTTTGATTCCACCAGCAGCAGAGTAAATTGTTACATGTGGCATGTAGGGGTGGGAGGACGGGGTGGTAACCAGATTGCGATCTGCATTTATAAGGAATTGGTTTCTCTGCCATCTGATGTGAAATATGAAATTCTCTATGCAAATACGTATGGAGGTCAAAATAAGAATTCCCACGTGTCAGCGATGTTCCTTACAGCAATGCAAGATAATCAGCATCTCGAGAGTATTGATCATAAATTTATGATCAGTGGCCACAGTCACCTGGAATGTGACATAAACCATGCCAGAATTGAGGAACAAAAGAAGCATCTAGAAATACCCATCTACAGTCCTCAGGACTGGAATCAAGTGATACGATCCACAGGTCCCAAAAACAACAAATACCAAGTGGTTGAACTGAACTCCAGCCTTCTCAAACATCTTTTGGTACTGAGGAAAAAGATAATGATGGAAATTTTTTTAACTGGCATGAAGCCAAGTGGTTTCGATATGCAAAAGAGTATGGCAAGGTTATGTTCAAGAACTTCCTAAGAGAGAATGAACCGTCAAGATACTCACTTTCTTACGAAGAGGTGCAGCTGTGACAAAACTTGTTTATAGAATCTTCATAAAACTCTTTTTTTTTTGTTTCATATATCTTTAATTTTTTTTTCGATTGTAAATAAAGAGTTTTATCTTCTTCCTTGCCAGAAGCTCGGTATTTTTACTTTCTCTTACTCCTAGTAAGAGGAAGTATTGTAATCGTGTCAAATTTTCGATATTGAGTTTTCACCGGAAATATCCGTTTTGAGGTCCCCTGAATACGAAAAAGTGGTTTTTAGCAAAGGGTCTGTGTGTGTGTGTGTGTGTATGTATTTGAACAGCATAGCTCAAAAACGAAAAATCGAAGAAAGTTCAAACATGATATTCCGTTTAGTCATCATCATGGGATCCGACAATGGGTCATCTGTCAAAATTCCTTAACCGGAAGTACCACTTTACTAGTTGTTTTTTTTACGTTTTTGCGATTTGCTCAAAAATTGCTCCATAGACTTTTTTCAAACTTGGTATATCAACTACACATACTAACAGCTACAACTTTTATTTGAAACATTTCTCTGGGAAAATTCATTTAAGGGCACTAATGGGGGAGGGGTGTGGTTAGGTTTTCATCTAAAGTGCTATTTCAGTTTATTAGACAATTCTATCATCTAAATAATGTTGATTAAAATTAAATATGTTGTTGAAATTCCGAGTTTGAAAAATCGGATAACCGGAAGCGCGTTTACTTTACCACTTTACCAAATGATTTTTTCATTTTTCCGCGATTTTCTCAAAAATGGCTCCAACGATTTTCCTGAAACTCCGTATATAAACTAAACATACAAAGATCTATAACTTCTATTTAAAACATTCCTTTGGGAAAATTCATTTAAGGGCACTTTTTGGGGGAGGGGTAGGGTTAGAGCTTCCTCTGAAGTGTATCATAGTTGATTATACAATTCTATCATCCAAATAAAATTAATCAGAAATAAATAGATGGCCAAAATTCCAAGTTTCATAAAAAAAATTAGTAAACCGGATGTGCGGTTTTACTGAACAGTTTTTTCAGTTTTCGACGAATTTCATTAAATTTGGTACACAAACTATAACCTTTGTCAATTATAATTTTGAGAATAGAAGTAAGAGAAAGTTGTGTGAGTGTTTCACACCAGATTTTTTTAATTCCTTAAAGGCAACACGCCTAGCTTTAAAACACTTATTATCAAACCATTTCTTTTTTGGATGCTTACCGAGATTCAGATCACAAAACAATCGATTATTTGATGAATTTTTAACTGCTTCAATTAGATTAGATTAGATTAGATTGATGCAGGGGGGGACTCAGACCCAGGCACCGCAGCCTACCCGTTGAGGCTTATTGTGCCAACCCGTCAATACCTAGTAGTGGAAGCCTCCCCTCTTCATGAGGTCCAAAACCTTCCCCACCAGTCCTTCCTGGGGTACGATTTCCTCCGGTCTCAACGTGCCGAAGATCTCGTACCTCAGTATTGCTTCAATTAAGTAATCTAACTGTTCCGAGATTGTTCAGTTTTTGAACTGGACAAATATCTATTACATGAAAGTATATTGGCCAGCGTAGTCACCTTCTACACGTCCATTCAAAATGACTAAATTGGAATGATCAAAAAAACTCAATTAATTTTATACAATTACTATTAATCAGAGTCTTTAGAATTTCTTCTCTTGTTATGTTGAAGTACATTTTTTGAAATATTTTGAAGGTTTTCGAATCTCCATTAAAATCTCCACAGAGCAGAAAATCTGCTCTTGGATTTTCTAATAATAGAGTATACAATTTCGTAAAATCATGTTCCCAATTATAGCAATTAAGGTTCACTGGTACTAAAAATGTGTTATTATTATAATTATTAAATTTCACTTGTATAACTAAACAATCTAATAATAAGCTAAATTTAAATTTTTTTTGCACATGTGTACTTCCTCTAATGCCATACAAACAACCACCAGAAGCCCTACCGAAAACAGACCTTCTCGCAGCTGGAACCCATTTCAAAACGTATCCCGGAAATGGGTTAATAAAATTAGAATAATCTTTGTCTTCAATAAAGATCTCAAAAAAAAGAAAAATATCAAATTTCATAACATAATTAAGAAAATCTAAATCATACTTTTTCCTATAAAGACCGTAAATATTATAAGCAAGAATATTAACAAATTTATCTTGACCATCACTTACATTTAATTGCTAAATTTTATTTTCTTCTTCTTTTTTTTCTGGGTCGATGATGACGCCTGCGTAATTTCCGAATTATTTTTCTTGTTTCCAGTTAACTTCTCCAAATTCAAACTTCCCAGTGAGTCACTTCTTCTTAAGAAATTAGTAATTTTACCAGGATTCATATTTACGCTCATTGAGTGACAAACAGTTTTGTTTGTTTTATATGTTTGCTGACTTACTTGGGATAACTCTTTCTCCAATTCCGTGCCTCTTTCGCCTTCTTCCTTTTCCACTGCTCTTGGAGAGTCACTTAATTGTCGCTTAACACGGGAACCTTTGTTATACTGTTTTCGGACGTTAAAATCTTCCACAATTAACTTATCGTATTTCAAAATAGCAAACTTGCCATTTCTTCTAGCCTCTAGCATTTGTGGAACAAGTTCTCTACGTTTTTTTACTATATCAGGTGGAAAATCTTCAGAGATAAACATTGAACTACCTTTCAACTTCTTACTGTTCAAGAGAGCTAGCCTCTTCATTCACGAAGTCGTGAATCCGACAATCACTGGGCGACAAGTGCCATTCTTCTTTGCTCCGAGTCCTTTTATGAAATCTATATTCTTCACTGTACAATCAATTTTAATAGAATACTTGAAAAACGCCAACATTTCTTTTTCTAATTCATCATAATTTTCGTTGACCAATTCTTTAAACCCCCATATATAATATTTCTTTTTCTAATTTCTTTTCAAAATTCCACTTTTATCTTAATTCCATTAATTATTTCCTCTATATTATTAACAGCAATTATTCTATTAGTTTCGTTATCTTTCTTAATTTCGTCTTTCATGTCCAGTAACATTTGTTTTAACTCATCCATATTTACAAATGTTGTATGACAAAGAAAAGACTAAGTTTATTTATGTTGTTGTTTATTAGTGATTAATACTAACTCACCCACTGACACACATACACACACACACACACACACACACACACACACACAGAGGTGAATGATAAGACTGCGCACGCGCTACTTCCTCCTCTCCAAATGTATCAAGTTTTATACGAATAAAATTTGCTTTCTATAAAAATTAAGAAATCCTTTGTTCAAAAAATTATTCGACATCCAACCTTTTTTTTAACACTAAAATAACTAAAAACACAGTCACTGCTTGTATAGAAAATTTCAAAAATAACTATCCCGTTTTAACTAATTAATTTGATACCTATTTAACACAGATATGAACAGTACCACTTCTAGGTTTGTTTGGTTAAATCAATCCATCATATTTCAATCTGTCCCTCGAAAAGGGTGGTATCCAGATAGTGGCCAGGGTTGTTCCACCCTTCAAGAAGAAATAAGAAGGACCCCTAATAACTAACTATAGGCCAATAGCTGTTATGTCAGTTTTTGCTAAGATCTTGGACGACCACATCTATGAAAGACTTTCGGATCTTAATATCATGTAATGTCTTCTCGGAGACTCAATTTGCATTTCGTCCTAAAAAAAATGCAACCCATGCTATGTTTTTTTTATTTTTGGGCGCATCGACAGCTTTGGTCATTAGCGCCCCGTATTCATTATATATCTTTCCAATTTGTGGCCACTCGAGCTGGGATGACATCAGTACCTTATTTGGCAGCCACATACAATACTTTGCTCAGCAAAGTAGGGTGGAGCCATTGGATGTTAATTTTCTTCCACACTTCCCCACTTATGTCATCGATCTAGCCGACGAGGGGGAGTGTGCAATATTATTGTGTCATCCCTTAACTTCTGGAACTTATTGGGGTGGGGGGTCGAACAAAAACCAAAAGCATCATTATTTTCCATCTGATATTATAATTTTCATAGATATTTAGTTTTATAACTTTGTTTAAGGAGGCTATTGAACAAACTAACTGAGAGGTGCAGTACTTTTAACATATGTTCCTGCACCTTCTATGATAAGCTAATCCTAAATTAAACTAAACCTAGGGGGTTGAAATACTTTTATAAATTTTAGATAAATAACTTTTAAAGATAAAATACTAGTCTAACCATTTATTCCCGCATTCTCGCTAATAAATACATTCTCACTATAAAACCGTTCACGCTAATAAATCATTCTCGCTAATAAATACATTCTCGCCAATAAATACATTCATGCTATAAAACCGTTCACGCTAATAAATACATTCTCGCCAATAAATACATTCATGCTATAAAACCATTCATCCTAATAAATACATTCTCGCCAATAAATTACATTCACGCTAATAAATACGTTCATACTAAGTATATACACGAAGGGGAAAGTACTCGATATTACTTTCCCCTTTAAAATAACTAACCTAATGCATGAAGTACTCAATATTCCTTCACCCAGATTTGCCTAACCTAATTACTAACCCTAAATTTTTTTAAATAGATTTATATCTTTCAAGTAGTCGAATAGCCTCCTTATATAAGGAGAACCCTCTTGTATCTTGACGCGCTTATCATGTGGCAGGCCTATTCTTTCTCTCTGCCTGTACAGTGCCTGACACCCTTCCAACACGTGCGCTATCGTCAGCCTTTCTCGGCAATGAGAGCACTCGGTCTTCTCCCACCAATGAGGAGGTGCCCATGAGTCACACGTGTATGACCTATCCTTAGCCTTGTCAAAATCACGGATTCGTGCCGCGGGTAATTCTCGATCATGATATTTCGCACGCATGGTTTAATATCTTTTAATTTTTCATTTATTCTGTCCCACTGACTTTGCCATTTTTTATTGATAATATATTTTATATAAACTTGTAAGTCAGTGGGCCGTACAGGGGTGACACCATTTGCTTGTGTAGAGGCAGCTTGTTTGGCTGCCTCGTCCGCTCGTTCGTTACCGGACACACTAATGTGGCCCGGCAACCAGGCGAATTTCACCCCTTGACCACGTGCGCTTAGTTGCTTTATTAAGTTGTAAATATTTAGGACCATTGGGTCCATCGAGAATTTATCCCGGAGGGCCTGTAATGCACTTAATGAGTCCGTCAATATTAATGTTTTATTATAATTTTTATCTCTAATTAATTTTAGGGCCTGGCAAATTGCGAACATCTCAGCTGTGTACACGGTTGCATATTGCGGAAGTGTCCAACTAAGCGTAACTCCCTCCGTGTACACAGCACTACCTACACCGTCGTCTATCTTCGACCCGTCAGTAAAGACAGGCCGGAAATCATAATAAAAGTTTAATATTTCTAACAATTTTTGCCTATAGACGACGGGTGGTGTTTCCTCTTTTTTATGTGTTGCCAGGTCCATACGGACGCTTGCAGAAGGTAGTAGCCATGGGGGAAGGTGCGCAAAGCGCCAGCCCTCCACTGGGCCAAGGTCTACTCCCTCCGCTTCTAAGAGCTCTAGCGCTCGGAGGGGTCGCGTCCGTGATCGCTGTTGACGGAACTCTTGTTGAAATGGGCCCTCGAATATGGTATGGAATAACGGATGAGACCGCTTTCCCCATATTCCGGCAATGTAGGTCAGGTAAGCTGCTCAGGTCACTGGTAGTGGGAGTGATTGTTGGTGGCATTGTGGCTACCAGTGCCCCTTGAGGGGTAATTTGTTTGGGGGGTGGGTTTTTCCCCACCTTAATAGCTCTACCTACAGCAGGGGAAGAGCTGGGTGGTGGGATTTCTCCCACCTTTACAATAGTTCCCCTCAGGGCCGGGGATGAGCCTTTAATTGGTTGCCCCTGGGTATTTACAGGGGTTTTGATAAAGTGTGCCACTGATAAGGGTGCCCTTGCTTTTTCAGAATATGAAATTTCTTGGTTTACATACGATTTACTTTCAACAATTGCCTTTGCCTCATGGTAGGGCAATTGTTGAAGTGTTTTCACTCTTTGAATTTCTTTTTCTTTAATTAGCATGGGACACCCTGAAGATCTGGCAGTGCATTCTCCGCCACAATTTACACACGTTATTGGCGGTACACATTCGCCTTCATGTTTAATTTTGCCACATTCACATACCGCCTCAGTTGCCTTACACTTCATTGAAGTGTGCCCACACCTTTGACATATATAACATCTCATTAGAGATGGTATATACGGGCGCACTCTCAATTTGTAGAAGGCGGCATCTATCATTTGTGGCGGTTTTGGGCGTTTAAACGTCAGCACAAGGGAAGAGGTGTCTACTAAATTACCATCCTGCCACCGCTTTATATGCCTCACCTCTACCACGCCCTGATCTGCCAGACCTTCTTTTATGTCATCTACAGAACTATTTAGCAAGTCCCTGCGTATAATCACGCCTTGAGAATTATTTAGGCGTTTATGGGGACATGCTTCTAATTCAGCATCCATGTATTTCTCTAAACTTAAGATGGCTTTTGCTTGTGTTCGATTCTGCATTCAATGCAGATGGAGCCATCATTTAATTTTTTGATGCTTTTGGTTTTCCCCAGGGTTGTCTTAATAAATTTATGGAGTTTAAATGAACAGTCATTTGTGAAGGTTCCTTCTTTCTTTTTTATAAAGAAATACCTGCCCCAATTTTCTTTCTAAAAACAATTTTCCACTTACCTCTTTCTCCTTATAGTTGCCGCCCCTGGCCTTCTTCCTTGGCGGGGAAGGGGGGTTGTAAGGCTGCAGAGTTACCTGCAAGCCAGCTATTGTAGATCCAGAGTTATTTTCCATTGACGTGCCTTGTCCAGTGCCATTGAATCCAATCGGTAGGGAAGTAGAAGAGGTGATAGAAGGAGTAGGTATGGGAAGGATCTGAGATGTAGGGAGAGGATTGTTTGGAATAGGGATAGGAGAGGGAGCTGATAGGGTAAAAGTTGGTGGGCTAGACCCAGAAAGATTTTTGTTGTTATCATCCATAATAACAAAAGGGATTTATCAAGGTACGTGGTCCCGCCTCCTCGGACGATCAAATGCACCCGGTTACTTTCCGGGTAGACCATCGCACCCCGACATAGTCCGGTGCCACGGAAGACAGCGTTCCGATACCGAGATACCGACCCGTGCCCCCGCGGCCCCCTTCCTAACCCTAGGAACCCACCTGAGGTGGAATTCCTTAGCCTTCCTGGGGTCGGGCTATCCCCCAGGTAGAGCTCTCGGGTGAAGCCGAGGCCAAAGACATGTGTTGGGATCGGACGCCCGCAGGTCGTCGTCTCCCTCAATGCCCAGGATCCCCTTTTCCACCCTAGCCCCAAAGCCTCGTGCCGGCAAGCACGAGGGAGAGATATTTATACTCCGAGCTCTCAACGAGTGCGTGTGCTTGTTCATGCAGTGTGTGTAGTCGTCTGTAAAGTTTCAAGTGTTCAGGTGTGACTGAGTGTGTGTGTGGTGCGGAGCTCGAGTTTGCCTGTGGGATCGCTAGACCCAAGTAGCTGCACACATCAACTACCTCTGCAGGGCCTATGTGTATTGTGTGAATGTAAGGAGGTGTTAGTGTAAGTGTTGTAGTGTTGTTAGGCTGGGATACCCGCAGGGACGCCAAGCCCCCTGAAGAAGTGGCTAGTCACTTCCCCCTACTCTTCTTTAGTCAAGACTGAATCTGGCAGCATAATCTTTTCACCTTTGACAAAATTTCTTGGAATTCACATTTCTGTAGATCTGCGCTGCAAAGAGCATATAGGTTCATTGGCTTCTAGCCAACTTTCGAGCATAGTACTTTTTTTTTTAAACTAACTCTAATTCTCAATCTTGAGGCCTCGAAATATATTTTAGGAAATTCCAATCAACGGCTGCCGATGTATAATGTTTTGGGAAACAGCCCACGGGCATCAAGAATTTTCCGCATCTAAAAAAGATTATATGTGCTATGGTTAAAGCAAGGCCCTACGAAAGCTGTAGGATGCATTTTAAAAATAATAAAATCCTCACGATTCCTGCTCTTTATATCTTTTCCATCTGTTCATGGTTCTACAAAATAAGAAATAATTACACCTTCAACCATTTTCTATTAACACGGAACCGTGAACATTTTCTTTTTTCCCAAGCAAACTACTCGTTTTTCACATCCTCTTATAAGGGAAGGAAAATATTGATGCAGTTCCAAATAAAATTTCATCTTCCCCATCAATGAAAGTTTTAACTAAAAACTATGCTCTTGAATAGGGTAATATATGATTTCGATGTTTTTCTTATATAAAATTGTCTTGTAAAAAAGTTGTTATTAGTTTTAATCTAATGCACACTTGTTCATAGAAGTGTATGTAGAAACGAAATTTAATAAAGATTATTATTATTTTTATTATAATGTGTTCATGAAGAATACCAGCCTTCCTTTCTAGTTCCGTTATACCAGCGAGGGCTTCTGATTTCTTAATCAATTTACCTCCCAGAATCTAGAATATAAACCCCAATCCGCCCTTCTAGATTCCTATAAGTAGACTAATGATTGAATCAATACCTAGACTCAGCCTAATAATCTATGATCGGAAATGGAAGCCTCAGGGTTTATCCTCCAATCCTGAATTAACCTACTATGTTCCTAGAAAGAAGAGTACTACTAATAAGCTGTATGTTACTTCTCTCCTAGTAACAAAAGTGGGTTCAGAACTCTTATTCGGGCCCTCTAGCTGTGAGCGCCAAGAAGTACATGAGAACTCGACCCATCCCATTCGCTGCTCCCCCAGACAACATGATGCGCGTTCGCATCACATCCTTCGTTCGCACACACTCACCGCCACTAAATCCCGAGAGCAGAACTGTTGAAGGAGAACAGCGTAGATAACCCGACTGGCATAATGATGCCATTGAAATGCTCCCGCCATCCGCCACAAACAGCCTGCCATCGGCTATATCTAACCAAGCAAGAAGTTAAAGAATGGCTCCGGAAAATAAATGATAAATAAAGAAAGAAGGCTTTCGGATCTACAATTAAAACTATAATTTACAACTTGTACAAAAAGTTAATTATATTACCAACAATTAAGTATTTAAAATCATATTCCAATATATAGGGCAAGATGAAAAGTTCTCGGCCTACCCCATAAATAGCACTGCAAGCAGTGTTTTATACGTCCGTTTAAAGTAAGCGTGTTGAGTGTTTTTGACAAAATGAATAAACATGAATACCATACCGTCATAAAATTCTTCGTTTTTGGAGAATTTGGGAATTGGTCAAAATTATTATTTTCAGGACCTGTTAAGCAATAAGTTATGCTATCATCCTAGAGACTGCATAGAATTTTCCTTAATGCCAGAACTGCAATTCTGAAATTTTCTCTATATCCTGCCACCATTTATTTTCAAGTATCCCTCAATAAATTTCTGCTAAGGTCAAACATAATTGTAAAAAATAAAAAGAAGAAGAAGAAAAAGAAAACATAAGTAGATAAATTTATATTTTCACTAAATACAGTGATGTACAAGATATACAAGATACAAGGAACATAACAATTCTCAGTGAACATTACTTTCATAAAATAATGATACAGTTATTTGCTTTTTCTCAAACAAAATCAATTTTAATGAATAACTTCTGTAAATAATAAAGTCCGAAAAGAATAATAACAAAATAAGTAACTAAGTATTTCTTTATGATATACTTGTTTTATCTAGAACTATCTGAACAACATTTTATTACTGGGCAAAAAAGTTAACGTATCTTTCTTCATCATAACAAACGGTTTCAATTGCTTCCACTGCTTTCTCAACAGCCAGACTGGGAACTCCACACATATTTATGAACTTTTGTAAATGAATGCGAACATAAGGATTCTGAAATATTAAAATATTTTGATTAACATTCAATAAAGTAACTTAGCAAGATGTTAGTAAAAATATAAAAACGAGCAATACTTTTGGTATATTGAAGCATTTATTTGAAAACAAGGTGAAAAGTTTCTTGTAACAAGGGAAATTTTGTTTGTTAAGAGAGTGCCTTCCAACCCTTATATATTCTTTTGCATCTTCGTCAAGATCTAACAAATTATTAATGATCTTCTCTACCACTGCGTCAACTTCCGATCGTTTCTATAAAAGAAGCCTATTAAAAATGGCAGTGAATATATTAGAGAAATCATATTAATGAAATATAAATTACATTACCATTTCAAGAGAACGTAATTTTGTTTCCAGTTCTTTCCTCTTGCTGCCATCCTTGTATTTTTCAAGTTGGTTCAATAAAATTTGTTTGGGAATATGTAAATTGTCATGAACATCCTTAAACATAAAAAAATAATGAAATTATAACCAGCAATAAAATAATATTAATCAAATATATGAAATTGTAATCACTAACTAAAATCTGTTATCTTACCATTGTTGGTACTTTTTCCAGTTCATATGCACTGTTAAATGCATTCACGGTTTTCTTACTAAAACCTAATACATCTTTTAGTTTAGTATTTCCAATATCTAAGTCACCATATTCCTCTACATGGCTAGTATTCGTACGAGTTCTGACTCTTTCAAACTGATGGTGAAGATCATTGACTGCTGGAGTTTCCTAAACAAATTATGTTGAATAATACTTATTCAATAATACTTACTCAATATAATTATTAACGTTATAATCTGAAATATTAAAAAAAATAAAAATACAATATCATAAATTAACAACTCACAGAAAGCATATCCTGCATCCAATTTATACTGAACACATCTCCCAAATATGTCTCCCTCTTGTCATCGTAATAGCACATAAGAGCTCTCAAAAGGATCGGCAGCAGTGGTTACAAATACTAAAAATAAGAGAAGTGATACAGTTAATGATTTAAACAGTTAAGATTACCATAATTTTGAAAACATATTTGGCGTCTATTAATGGAATCTCACTTCCGGTTGGTGGATTTTTGCATACGAATCCTTCCTGTCAGTTGGACCAGTAATATGTAAACGAAATATAAAGTTCTACCGTTTTTGCTTTCGTCTTTTAGATATTTTGTTAGCCAATAGACAGCGGTCGCTAAATCCATTTACACTTTCTATTACCCCTGAAAGAAGGGAATATTGATATCGAGTGAAATTTTTGAACTTCAGTTTTCTCTGGATATACTGTTTTGTGGCCCCCTATATATCTCAAAAAAATGTTTTTATGAATGGTTTGTACGTATGTATATATGAGTGTGTCTGCCTGTCTGTGTTTGAACAAAATAAAACAGAACGAAAAATCACAGAAAAGTCAAACTCGATATTTGACGCGAAGAATTTCGTAAGAACCACCAACCGGAAGTGCGATACGTATATATACTAATCAATTCAGATTAAACATTTCGGAAATTTGATTTTAGGGATTCTGAAGAATCTGTTATACTTCAAATTTTATTTTCATTGTTATAGGCGCTGCCTTCTGGACAACAAACATTCAAATACTGTGACATTCAAAATGAATATCTGTGATGTGGTGTTGAGGGTAATGCTGGATGGACATTTGGCAAATAATGAGGAGACTTGGGAGAAAAATCTTTCGATTATCATTTATACTTGCACCTAGTGAGAGAGAGATAACCAGTAACTTGGTAACACGTGAGATGGCACGTTAGATCACTTACCTTTGGCAAGCGGGTAATTTGGTTAAGTAGCCGGGTGTGGATGGCCTATATCCGGTCACAGGGCCCGCTCTAGCGGTTACGTCGCCCCGGACAAAAGAATGTATATATAATGTTTTAAGCAAGTATATGCATGTTGAAACACTGTGCTGAAGCAGCGCCCTGCTCGCGTGCAGAATGCTATTCTGTTCAGAGAAGTATATGCTTGTTCAAACAAGTTTAAGCATCGTCCTTTACAAATTCTGCGTTAATTTTTCAATAATAGTGTAAATATTTTTAGCTTTAGACATAAACTATATAAGAAATATGCTACACACTGTAAATTTTTAGCGATGAAAAAATCGATGCGAAATTTTCAATTAATATTGAGTATTTAACACATCAATATTTTTCTCCAAAATGCGTCCTGGACAAATGTCTGGATTACCCGCCCCTAGAGCGGGCGCTTCCAGTCCTCATACAAGAGAGTTGGAACATTCTTGGTAATAGATAGTTAGATGTAATGAGGGTCAGCCTTTAAGCAGGTTATATCCCTCAGATTGGAAAATTACAGGGTCGTATTAATTCTTAACCCAGTGAAATTGGATTATTTAGATCCTAAGGGTTAAGATCAATCAGCGTAATATCCTTCATGATGAAGGGATTAGAGAGGATGCTGAATCTGAATTTAATGGAGACTGATATAAATATCAAGGTAACAGTACTCTGGAGAATGCCCAGCTGTAATGTCTAGGAGTGATTGCTAGAATAGAACTCGATTTAGATAATAAATAATGTTTATCATGGGCTTAATGTTCAGTAAATATTAAAAACATTTTGAAAGCATAAGTCTATTACCTATAAATATTAGCGTTGACACTTAGGATGAAAATATACTTACTATTTAGGTCATCATCCAGAAGATTATCAAACATGGAACCAGCGTGACAGGCTTCAATATAGAGTATCATCTGAAATTATTTACAATTATAACTAAAATTTAAACGCTTTTTTAGAACAATCAGAAAGCATTTTATGCATCAAATTCATAAAGAAAACTTATATAAAAAAATGTAATATAGTTCACTACCTTGGCAAATTGATTTTTATGTGGCATATTTTTGAGAGCTTCAATCAGGTCATCTGCGGCCAAATCATCATCCGGGAAAC
Organism: Triatoma infestans; assembly: GCA_011037195.1. Classification (NCBI taxonomy): domain Eukaryota; kingdom Metazoa; phylum Arthropoda; class Insecta; order Hemiptera; family Reduviidae; genus Triatoma; species Triatoma infestans. The sequence goes on from JAAEAF010000512.1 coordinate 139,921, forward strand.
ATAAAACACCTGGGCCACCATGATCAACAAAATTGACAAATATATGATCATTTGGACCACTAAAAGAAGAAGTATATTGTTAAATGGAACTGAAGTACATTGTTCAGAAATAAAGTGAATCTAATATCGTACCATATCTAGAACAGCCTAAATACAATTTGCTCAGAAATGTTTCAAAAATCGTTGGAACTGATTTTGAAATAAATCGCAATCAATTTAAGAATCCTTTATTAAACCCCCTTGAATTTCCTAAAAGGAATATCAAATTTTGGATCCCTGCTATTTCATTCGAATTATAATGACACATATACATGATGGATTTTTTGAACATCTAGTTGGTCTGAAGTACATACAAAGATAGGTGGAACCATGTATTACAGTGGTTGACTATTAATAGGAGCTCCAGTCCACCAAGATTGCACTATGCATCCTAACTATCCTAACTAAAAAAACAAACAGTTGGTTTAAATGTAAACTAACGTCATAAATATTGCAAATAAAATTGGCAGATTATTTATGTGCAGGCAGCGTACCAAGTTCAAAGAAAATATTGCAGACACCTTCCTGACAATTGCAAAATCCTGCCAAAAAAAAAAAAATCAGCAAAGACGATCTTCAAATTAGAGATTTTGAAAGAAAAAAAACACGAACGCAGACAGCTATTGCAATCTACAATCGCAAACACTCAGTGAAGTGAGTTAGTCAGAAGATCTTCTAGGTTGCAGTGGATGAGACTAACAATTCCCATTGCAGATTTGTCACTATCCTTAATAATTACAATATATACAAGTTATTTTTTGTAATATTAATAAAAAAAACAACCTTTCAATAACTCTTCCACTTCCAATTCCTTGAACTCCAGTTTTATTTCCAGCGAGTACATTTAAAAAGGTTTTGGGATTCACATGCTATAAAAAAATTATCAGTTCATTAAAAAATAAATAAATAAATGGAGATTTTCGTAATTGTAAAAATCCGCAAACTTCACCATTTTATTTTCTCAAAAATATTTAGCTTTAAACAAGCAATAAAAATCATGGCAAGTTGAATCAGAAATTATGTTAAAAATAATTATTTGCCCTTTAATTCTGGGAAAATACACTTAATTAATAAAATAAAAATTACAAATGAAACTTATCTGTTTCCTTGTGCCTATTTAATATAATAATTCAATAATTATTGAATATTGGGATGGGGATTTGTTTTGCTAAAAAGTGCGATACGATATACGATTCCTTCATCTAAATAATATTAATTAGAATTGAATATGTTCGAAATATTCTGTGTTTGAAGAAAATCGATTGACCGGAGCGCGTTTTTATAACAAGTTATTTCAGTTTTCTAAGATTTTATCCGTAAAAAGTGAAAATACCGATTGATTTCCTTAAATTTGTTACACTACCTACGAATACAGGGCTAACAGTTCATTTAAAAAAGTTTCGAAGAGGGGAAAATGTGTGCTATCCTCAAAAAAGGCATTTTATTAAGTTTGAAGAGAATCAAACATTTTGAAAAAATTAAAAATTTCAAAAATATTTGTCAGTTAAATTTGTGTAAACTACAGTAAGAAAAGTCATAAGTGTTTTACATCTTACATCACATTTTTTTGATTAAAGTTTTCTAATTTCCAAATATATATCAGAGTTTACTTATTGTTTCAACTAAATTCCTTAATGAACATATATGAACATGAAACTTATCTAAGAAAAATAAATAACAAACCCTCAAAGCAAAGTCATGGAACTACTTAGGAGTTAATCTATTGAACACGAAAAGTGATAGTACCCATTACCTCATCAATTCAGAATTATCTTAGCCTTATATTTGGTTACATTCTGATCGAAATTAGAATTGAAAATAACCTAACAAAAAATTATAATTACGTTTCCTGTGTAATCCTTTGGGACTCCATGATAAACATCTTTACCACCTGGAGAGTTAATAATAATACCAGGAGTTGGGTTCCTATAAATAAGAAATATATTATGTCCTAAAAAAATTACTTAACATAATAAAGCCAATACATATTAGGACTACTAACTCTGAATTATGAGCAATATCATCTACCATCATAACAATGATATTTTCGTCAGGTATACCGTTCGAATGCAAAATCTGATAGGCATGACAAATATCGGCCTATAAAACAAACATCATTTAATATTTACCATATAGTTATGCCTATCGCTGGTTGAACAGGAATTTCATATGTTTACCTGATGTCTATAATTTCCATAACCTTCAGAACCAGAAACTAATAAAGCCCATATTTTACCACCATTAGAAAGTTGTGTATTTTTCACTTGTGGAAATCCTAAAGTGCCAACTCCTAATAACAAAATAAAAGGTGCTACAAACTGTAAACAATTCATCTTCTCTGGTCCAGAAGGTTATATCACATAAAGCTAACTTCTGAAAGACTTGAAGTAGAATAGAACAATTATATGTAGTCCCACAGTTATATACAATCTTGTCTCTGTTATCAGCGTACTCATTAACTAATTGATTGATGCGATAGGTAGATATGATGCTAGAGTAGGTGAGGTGGCAATTTTTCTGTCAATGATTACGTCAGTAAAAAACGTTCCAAACACTTTTTCCTTAAAAAACAATGTTTTCAATAAATAAAAAGTGTTTCTGTTAGTAATATACACTAAAAATATCTGGTGTGTAACACACACAACTTTCACTTACTGCAGTTTATTGAAGCAGCAAATTTTCTTCACGTTTGTAATTCTTACTAGATATTGAAACCCATCGTGTTTTTATGGAGAATATCACAGAAAACTGAAAAACCTGTGCAGTAAATGTCCGGTTCCGGTAGACAAATTTGCTTGAAATTTGGAATGTTGGCACCTTATTTCATTATAATTAAGATTATGTAGATGATAGGATGATACAATGAACTGAAATAACACTTTAGAGGAATACATAATCCCACAACTCCCCTCCTCTTAAATGAATTATTCCGGACAAATTTTCCAAATATAAGTAGCACTTTATTATGTGTAGTTAATACTCCATTTTAAAGAAAATCGTAAACAGCCATTTTCGAAACAAAAAAAGTAAAAAAAAAAAAAAAACATTCATAGGGTGGTAATTTCGGTTGAGGAATTTTGACAGATAACTTACTGTCGGATTCCATAGTGATAGCTAAATGGAAGATCAAGTTTGAACTTTCTGCGATTTTTTTTTTTTTAGCTATGCAGTTCAGTATATACACCGAGTATTTTCTAAAAACCTGTTTTGTACGCTCATAGGACCTCAAAACGTGTATTTCTGCTAACTGGGCAGAATCGTTGAACAAATCAGATATCAGAAACTTTTTCTGGTTTTCTGAAAACGTGATATCACCTACTACAATACTTCCTCTTTCTAAGAGTAAGAGAAAGTAATAACGAGAACCTACTTAATTCGGGCCATTTTTATCAGGCCTTCTATTACTTGTGTAGATTCAGTTTCCAATAAATAAATTCCACTCTATGTTACCTTCATCATATACAGCGTTAAATGCTTTTCTAGTTTTTTGTGTGTGGTTTTGAAGAGCATTTTGAGTGTGTCAACTGTTACAATTGGAATATTAATCAAGATAATCTCTATAATTAAAAATCATTATCCCTGAAAAAAAGAATCCCAATTAAACTTTAATGCTTCTGAGGCTATTGTTATAAAAAAAACACTTAAATCTTCGATTTGAGGCCGCGTTTCGTCCACAATACAATAGGTTTCTTGAGGGTAGTCCCGTGTTTGAAGCTGAACAACACTGTGTAATTAATATGTTAGTTTCTAGGATTTTGGATTGTACATGTAGCCAGGGCTAGCAATATTTTTAATAATCATCATCATCAATGGCGCTACAGCCCATTAATGGGCCATGGCCTCCTTATGCAGAAGTTTCCACCAGTTTTCCCTGTTCTGCGCGGCTGCCTTCCAATTGCTTGTGCCAAGGATGGCTGCGGCATCCTTTCTTACTCCCTCTGATCATCTCAACTTCGGTCACCCTCTTCGCCTCTTGCCTTCTAGCTTCTCCTCTTCAATCTTTTTTGCTATTCGGCTATCTTCCATCATCGCAAGATGTCCAGCCCAGAGAAACTTTCCTAGCTTTATAAATTTTACCAAATCTGGTTACTTGTACGGACCCTTTTTTTCCTGGTTCATCCTTTCTCTCCAGGCATTACCTTCCCTGACCGCCCCGTAGATCTTACGAAGGACATTCCGCTCGAGGACCAATAAGTATTCCTCATCATTTTTTGAAAGGGTCCAGGTTTCCGATCCGTAAGTCACGACCGGTGGGATTAGTGTCTTGTAGAGAGTGATCTTGTTGCTTCTACTTATTAGGCACCGCCTCAGATGTCGCTGTAAGCCAAAGTAGCATCCGATATATCATTATCTTCGCTAACTAGGGATTCTAAGTATAAAAAGCTCTTAACTTTTTCAAATTTGCATAGGCCCAAAAAGGTCCCTGGAAAGTGGCAACCTTCAGTGCACATATATTTGGTTTTGGATAGATTTATCCTTAAACCTATTTTTTCTGCTGCAGACTTTAGCTTGAAGATAGCTCCTTCCAGTGGTCTACGGGATCTAGCAATGATGTCTATATCGTCTGCATAACCTAATTTTTGCACAAATCTGTTGAATATTGTGCCAGTGGTCTGGATTTCAGCATCTCGCACCAATTTTTCAAGAGCTATATTAAAAAGCAGACATGCTAGTAGATCTCTTTGTCGCAGACCATTCTTCATGGGAAATATTTGTGAGAGGTCTCCTTAAATTCTGACAGCGCACTAGATGTCTGCCATGGTTTTTGGCAACCATTCTAACCAACTTTTTGGAGATTTTCATTTCAAACATGGCCCTATATAACTCCCTTCGATTTACACAGTCATACGCAGTTTCAAAAACTGTGAATAAATGGTGAATATTTTTAATCACTTTGTATAAATAATACATTACTACGTTTTAGCAAGTGCAAATATTCCAAGTACCGTTCTCACTGCTACCGTCATGGCAGAGATTAGAAAAGAAATAAATATAACATATAAAATAAATGTATAAAGGAATATGCATTATTAAAAACTCATTAGAATCTGAAATATAAAAATATTGAAATTATTTATATAATTTATGATTTTTAATTTTTACAAATTTTAATGTGGGTAGCCGCCACACATTCTTTATCGCAACTACTTACTATGTTTTCATATGCGGCTTGGTGTGGTGGCGTCGCATTGAAACACGATCTGCTAGGCAGCTGTTGGAAGAAGTCCAACGCTTGGCTTGTCTGGCGGTGACTGGAGCGTTTCGGACGACACCGACCGCATCTATGGAGACTTTGTTAGGGATTCCATCTCTTTTTGTGGAGGTGAAAAACCAGGCAATGAAAGCCTGTTATAGAATTAAACAGGCAGGTTTTTGGCAGGGTAAGCGATATGGTCATTCTACCATTTATCGTGAGATGCTTTTAAGGATTCCCATTACAGGTTTCCCTTCTGATAGGAATTTGAAGACTTTTGTCTTTGGTCATTCCTACAGGGTTAGGTTGCCTTCTAGGGAAGATTGGTTAACCCTGGGTCCGTCTGGTGTGATTCCTGAGAATTATCTCCGATGCTACACGGACGGTTCCAGGATGGATGGTAGGTCTGGGGCTGCCGTCTATTTTGAGACGGGAGATCATTTGGTAGCGCCTCTTGGTGAGTGGGCCACCGTTTTCCAGGCTGAGGTTTATGCAATTCTTTGCTGTATTTTGGATGAGAGGGTGCGTAACACTAATTTAAAAGGTGTTTGTATCTGCTCGGATAGCCAGGCTGCGTTGAAGGCGCTTAATTCATGTGTCTTCACTTCCAGATTGGTGTTGGAATGTTCTAGAAGACTGGAAGATCTTTCTTCATTAAAGGATGTGCTTCTGGTCTGGGTTCCAGGTCATATGGGAATTTTTGGGAATGAGGAGGTGGATAGGTTTGCCAAATTAGGTGCCTCTCTCCCTTTCATTGGTCCAGAGCCTGCTGTTGGTGTGTCTTCTGACACATGTTTGTCGGGCTTTCAGACGTGGATGACCTCACAGCACTCATCCTTATGGATGAGTGCAGTGGGTTGTCGGCAGTCTAAAATGCTCATTGGGGGCCCGGACGGAGCTTTGAGTCGTGGGGTCCGATGTCTTTCACGGACCTCCCTCAGGTATCTGGTTGGATTCCTCACTGGGCATTGTGGTTTAAGGAGACATCTCTATATAATGGGACTTGTGCCTGACCCTTTTTGTAGAGTTTGTGAAACTGAGGAGGAAACACCCATGCATTTGATGACGAATTGTTTGGGTTGTGAGGAGATTAGGTTTAGGACCTTCGGCCGGAATAGGATGTCGGTAGAGGATCTTAAGCTGTGTCCTTTTAAGGTTTTGGTCCGATTTGTTCGGTCTGTTGTGAAACTTAGATGGTTAAAACCTGGGCCTGGATTTTCATTCTAGTCCCAGTGGTAGGTATTCTTTAGGGGCAGCTATATGGGCCCGAGGGGGCTTTGGATAGCGTAGGGTTTACTTCCCTCCCCTTTTGGGAATAATAATAATAATAATACTATGTTTTCGCAATATTCTTATGTTTAGAAGCCGCAAAATTATAGCAAATTGAAAACCAAATTTCGGGTAACTTGATTAAAATATATATATATATATATTTCAAGTTTCACTGTAAGTTTTTTATTCAATACTTTGATGTACCAGACATCAAGAGTTATTTTAAACAAAAGAGAATTTAATTATATCTTTCGAAAAAGGCTTTTTTGATCAAGAAAATTGCTTATCGTACAGTGAAGTTTATTGTTTCAAGAATTATTATCTAATACCACAACGTTCGAAAGTTATATGGAGTCGTTTGATTCCATAAAAGTTGAAAATAGGGACTGGGAATGGCTATTGTCTTGCGAATGTAATATAATATCATCCAACATTTTTTCATACACTAACGGCGTTCCTGTATATTGTGATGTAATTTCCTTTTCTCTTTAAATACAGTTAAACAATAGCAGATATAATATCATTAATCTTTCCTAGAAAAATGTTTCAAATAAATGTGATACGTTTCTCGCAGCAAGCATTCCCAGTTTAAGGGAAATCGTTGCAACCGTTTACGAGAAAATTTAAAAAAAAACTCAGCAACCTATGTTGGGAAATCGAATCGCACTTTTGATTGACAGATTTTCATCAAATTTCGAATTCTAACAATGCGGTGGTAGTACCTAAACGGAATACCAATTTTGAGCTTGCTGCGACTTTTTGTTTTTGAGTTGTTCTGTTAAAAAACACACATCCACATCAAGGTGACCCCAAAACATGTATTTCTCGTGATAACACAATTTCGAAATCCTTTCTTTTACTAGGAGTAACGGAGTAGAAAATGAATTATTACAAAAATGAATATAAAAGTATTTCTTGTTCGTTGATGAATTATGTTATGATGAAATTTGGTGAGTATACGTCAAGAACGAAACATTCAATTATGCCAATGTTTCGACAAGAGTTTTCTGGCATTATCAAGGCTTTAATACAAAGATAGTCTTAAAGTTGTGGAAAAAGAATTTTTAGTGTACATACAACATTTTTTACATCACAGAAACATATAACAAGAAAATTAAGAGTTACTAGTTACTAGTAATTAATCATCTACAGAGAAAAAAAAAAGATTGTTCATTGTTCATGATGATTCATTTTTCATTTTTTTTTTTTTTTTTTGTAGATGACTCAATACAAGCGACTAGTAACTATTAATTTTCTTTTTTTATACTTCTGTGATGTAAAAATGTACACTAAAAATTCTTTTTCCACATCTTTAAGACTATCTTTATATTAAAGCCTTAATAAAGATAGGAAACTCGATCGAAACATTGGCATAGCTGAATGTTTCCTGCTTGGCCGATCCTCACCAAATTTCTTCGAAACAAAAATGAATTAAAATTAAATTAAATGGAAAATGGTCATTAATACAAAATTTGTTGATTATTCTAACTCTCAAATACAAAGTGATTAATGTAAAACAAAACCAATAACAAATAAATAATTATTGTATATTACTTTTATTGCAATCGCTCTAAATGGAATCCATTATATTACTTTCGTAATGAAATAATTTATTTTGTGATTAAAGTGAGAAACAACTTGTTGACTGAACTGTTAATTTTGTTCAAATAAAATGTCCAAATATTTTTGTAATCAATGAATAATAGAGATTTAATAAGTATGACGCTCTATGTATTTTTGGAATATAAATATAAATCAATCCATAAATACATAATCAATAAATATAAATATAAACCAATATAAATCTTACAAATATATAATATAACAAATTCATACTTATCTTGACTATGCTGTAACCAGTGGTTATATATAAAATATTCTTGAAATTGACTAAAAAAGAAATTTGTATTAAAATGAACGAAAATAGAATAAACTTAAAAAAAATAGTAAAAAAGAAAGAGAGAAGAAATAAGGATGGCATGATTTTGACAATTATGTTAATTAAAATATTGATATATAATTTTCTATTATAATTTATAACTTACCAGTTACATTTGGCTTCGGCTAAATTCTTACTTTCCCTTACATCTAGGAAGAGGAAGTACTGGGATCGTGACGAATTTTAGAAAATGAGTTTTCTCCGTAGATACAAGTTTTGGGGTCCCCTGAATACGGAAAAAAACTTTTAGCGAATTGTCTGCTTGCGTGTGTTTTTTTACTTTCTCTTACTCCTAGTAAGAGGAAGTATTGTAAATCGTGTCAAATTTTCGATATCGAGTTTTCACCGGAAATATCCTTTTGAGGTCCCCTGAGTCCAAAAAAGTGGTTTTTAGCAAATGGTCTGTGTGTGTGTGTGTGTGTATGTATGTATGTGAACAGCATAGCTCAAAAACTAAAAATCGTAGAAAGTTGAAATTTGATATTCCGTTTAGGGGTCACCATGGGAATCTGACTGTACGTTATCTGTCAAAATTCCTCAACCGGAAGTACCACTTTACTAGTTGGATTTTTTACTTTTTTGCGATTTTCTCAAAAATGGCTCCGACGATTTTCTTTAAACGTCAAACATCAACCACACATACAATGAGCTACAACTTTTATTTGAAACATTTCTCCGAGAAAATGCATTGAAGGGCACTTTTGGGGGAGGGGTGGGGGTAGGTTTCCATCTAAAGTGCTATTTCAGTTTGTAAGACAATTCTGTCATCTAAATAATGTTAATTAGAATTAAATATGTTGTTGAAATTCCGAGTTTGAAAAAAATCGGATAACCGGAAGTGCGTTACTTTACCACTTTACTAAATGATTTATTCACTTTTTCGCATTTTCTCAAAAATGGCTCCGACGATTTTTTGGAACTTCCTATATAAACTAAACATGCAAAAGATCTACAACTTTTATCTAAACATTTATCTGGAAAATTTTTTTTTAAGGGATATTTTAGGGGAGGGATGGGGATTTTTCATCAAAGTGCTATCCTAGTTGATATACAATTCTATCATCCAACATAATTAGTTAGAAATAAATAGATGGCTGAAATTCCAAATTTCAAGAAAATTAGTAAACCGGAAGTGCGCTTTTACTGAACAATTTTTTCAGTTTTCGACGAATTTGATTAAATTTGATACACAAACTATAAAATTTGTCAATTATCATTTTGAGAACTGGAGTAAGAGAAAGTTGTGTGAGTGTTTCACACCAGATTTTTTTTATCAGAATATCAAAAACCATAAGTTGGAGGAAGTTCAAATTTGGTATTCCATTTAGGCACTAACACCGCATCAGGCACAAAGATTTCGAACAAAATCCATCAACCATCAAAGTGTTGTGACTTTACTGATTGGAGTTTAAAGATTTCGTCATTTTCTGGAAAATGGCTCCAACGATTTTGTTTTAAACTTTGTATATACTATCTACAAACATATATACCTATCATTTTTGTTTGTATAGTTTTCCCATAAAAATTGAATTTGTGGATTTCAGTGGGGAACAGTAACGTTCGGTTTGCCGGAAGACCAGTTTTATAGAATAGGTTATTGAGTTTCTTGGAATTCTCTGGAAAGCGGTTGAAACGATTATCTTGGTATACTTGCTGCATGCATAAAAACGTATCACTTTTATTTCATTTTCCTAAAAAATTGATTTTGGAGGAGTATTGTGGTTTGTCAGTTAGTTTAAAATAAATGTTCTCAAGCATTGTTACTTTTGACACAGAGCTTAACATTAAGCCGCTCAGATATACCATTAAAATCCCCACCACAATTTTCATGGCCAGCCTAACTAAGCATTGTAACGTTGCAATTTAAACGACAATTTCTTGATTAAATTGTACTATGTAATGTAGGAGAGAGTCATGTGAGTGTTTCATACAAGATTTTGTTGAATTTATTTCATCATTTCTTTAGCGTAATTGGTAATTTTATTACATTTTTTTATGACTGCAGAAGGCCATAACCGCTGTGCCCACATTATTGACAACTTGTTAGTATCACCTGGATGTACAGTTCTAGGTGGTTTTTTCACCCATTAATCCATTACAATTTTTTTGGGAGTATTCGAAACATATAACTGCTTTTCTAATGTTCTCAAATTTTGCAGGATTTGTATTATTATTTTTTTTATTTTTTGTCTTAGTTGAGAAAATAAGAGAATGTGAAGAATTTGTAATAATTTTCATATTGCCTTTGCAATCAGAAAACCCTAGAACGACACACTGGGGTGTGCAACACCCCACTATATCTTTCTGTGTGATTTACAGAATTTGTCCTGTGTTTCCCAGGGTTAACCCCACCATCTAAATACACTTCATTTACTACTTATTCGTTACGCAACTCATTAGAAGTTTTTTGAAATTTCTGTAGTGTACAAGTAAAGTAATTTTGGGGTGCTTTTCACCCCAGTGTGTTTTTTGGGTTTGCCACACCCCAATGTGTTAGATTAGGTTGCGTTGAGGTAAGTTTTAGTACTCAGTATAAACGTTTGATTATTATTAAATGTGACATTTATTACAGTTATTTTACTGGTTTTTAGCAAAGAAGGTATGGCTTCTACTTCAAAGAAACCACTTTGTGACTGGACACCGGATGAAATCCAGAAAGTCCTATTACAATTGGAGGAAGATGAGAAAGAAGGGAATGTCTTTTTTGGCGATGAAGATTCTGACTAAGAATCAGATAGTGTTTCAGAACAAGAAGTCTCTGAACTGAAGAAGAATGTGATGTAGAAGAGCCTCCGCAAAAAATATGTAAGTCATCTATATTGCAAGGAAGAAATCAGTACAAACGGTGTACTGATGTTCCGTCAAAGAGAGGCAGAGCTAAGGAAAAAAATATAGTTTCCCAAACCCCAGGTGCGAAAGGTGCTGCAAAAAATATTTCCACGCCCCTAGAATCTTGGAATTTACTAATAAGTAATGACATTATTTCTGCAATTGTGGAAAAAACAAACCAAGAAATTAGGAGAAGATTGACATCAATTTCCAGATGTCAGTCTTACCATAAAGAAACAAACGAAATAGAAATTCGTGCTTTTATTGGCTTATTATACCTTGCTGGTGTTAATAAATCTTCATAGCTGAATATCGAAGAGTTCCAATATAATGGTCATCCTTTGATTAGAATTACAATGTCGATGAATCGATTTTATTTTTTATCTTACTGCTTGAGATTTGATGATAAAACAACTAGAGTGGAAAGGAAAGTTTTAGATAAGGTGGCACCTATAAGAGAAATATGGGATATTTTCATAAAAAAATTGCCAAGAACTGTACACCCCTTTTGAGCACGTGACAATTGATGAGCAATTGTTGGGGTATAGAGGACGATGCCCATTTCGGGTATACTTGGCTTCGAAACCAGATAAATACGGAATCAAAATTGTTATGATGAACGACTCCCGTACTTTTTACAAGGTAAATGCAATGCCATATGTCGGGAAGGTGAACTGCCCGAAAGGTGAACCTGTGCCATTATGTCAAAGAATTGACGAAAATCATCCATGGTACAAACAGAAATGTGACTACAGACAATTGGTTCTCGTCCGTACAATTATTCGAACAGATGTTGACACAGTATAAACTTACCATGGTTGGAACATTACGTAAGAATAAAGCTGAAATCCCCCCTCAATTTTTGGTGCCCAAACAATCTGGGACGTCCTTATTCGCTTTCGACTCAAATAAAACATTGGTTTCATATTCTCCAAAACCAAATAAAATAATACTTCTCCTTTCTACTGTTCATTCTGACGATTCAATTAACGCTGTTGCCGGAAAACCTCAAATTATTATGGATTACAATTCGCACAAGGGAGGAACTGACACATTTGATCAAATGTGTCATACGTATCTACACTACAGCACGGAAAACAAGACGGTGGGCTCTTCGATTCTTCTGCGGCATGCTAGACCAAAGTGGTGTCAATGCTATGGTGCTATATACTCTCGCCCAAATGCAACCAAAAAAAAAGCGCCGTACATTTTTGCTTGATTTGGGTTACAGCCTAATCGAACCTCACCTTAGAGGCAGATTGCAAGCAGAAACACCTCTTCGTATTGCCATAGAGGATATACTAGGGGAAGTGACCCCTTAGAAAAACAAGTTAGGTGCATTTTCTGTCAAAGAGGTAAAGACAGAAAAACCAAAATGAGACGTTCACAGTGTAAAAGGCCAATTTGTAATGACTAATGAACATAGAGCTGCGGTGTGTTATATGTAGCTCATAAATCAACAAAAGAAGCTAAATCAACAAAACAAGATAAAAATCGGATAACCGGAAGTGCGTTTACTTTACCAATTTACTAAATGATTTTTTCACTTTTTCGCGATTTTCTCAAAAAATGGCTGCGACGATTTTCTTTAAACTTGATATATTAACTACTCATACAAATAGCTACAACTTTTATTTAAAACATTTCTCTAGGAAAATTCATTTAATGGCACTTTTAGGGAGGGGTGGGGTTATTATTATTATTATTCGCAGAAGGGGAGGGCAAACCCTACGCTATCCAAAGCCTCCCAGGGCCCATATAGCTACCCCTAAAGAATAACAACCACTGGGACTAGAATGAAAATCCAGGCCCAGGTTTTAACCATCTAAGTTTCACCACAGACCGAACAAATCGGACCAAAACCTTAAAAGGACACAGCTTAAGATCCTCTACCGATATCCTATTCCGGCCGAAGGTCCTAAACCTAATCTCCTCACAACCCAAACAATTCGTCATCAGATGCATGGGTGTTTCCTCCTCAGTCTCACAAACTCTACAAAAGGGGTCAGGCACGAGTCCCATTATATAGAGATGTCTCCTTAAACCACAATGCCCAGTGAGGAATCCAACCAGATGTCTGAGGGAGGTCCGTGAAAGACATCGGACCCCGCTACTCAAAGCTCGTCTGGGGCCCCAATGAGCATTTTAAACTGCCGACAACCCACTGCACTCATCCATAAGGATGAGTGCTGTGAGATCATCCACGTCTGAAAACCCGACAAACATCTGCCAGAAGACACACCAACAGCAGGCTCTGGACCAATGAAAGGGAGAGAGGCACCTAATTTGGCAAACCTATCCACCTCCTCATTCCCAAAGATTCCCATATGACCTGGAACCCAGACCAGAAGCACATCCTTTAATGAAGAAAGATCTTCCAGTCTTCTAGAACATTCCAACACCAATCTGGAAGTGAAGACACATGAATTAAGCGCCTTCAACGCAGCCTGGCTGTCCGAGCAGATACAAACACCTTTTAAATTAGTGTTACGCACCCTCTCATCCAAAATACAGCAAAGAATTGCATAAACCTCAGCCTGGAAAACGGTGGCCCACTCACCAAGAGGCGCTACCAAATGATCTCCCGTCTCAAAATAGACGGCAGCCCCAGACCTACCATCCATCCTGGAACCGTCCGTGTAGCATCGGAGATAGTTCTCCGGAATCACACCAGACGGACCCAGGGTTAACCAATCTTCCCTAGAAGGCAACCTAACCCTGTAGGAATGACCAAAGACAAAAGTCTTCAAATTCCTATCAGAAGGGAAACCTGTAATGGGAATCCTTAAAAGCATCTCACGATAAATGGTAGAATGACCATATCGCTTACCCTGCCAAAAACCTGCCTGTTTAATTCTATAACAGGCTTTCATTGCCTGGTTTTTCACCTCCACAAAGAGAGGTGGAATCCCTAACAAAGTCTCCATAGATGCGGTCGGTGTGGTCCGAAACGCACCAGTCACCGCCAGACAAGCCAAACGTTGGATTTCTTCCAACAGCTGCCTAGCGGATCGTGTTTCAATGCGACGCCACCACACCAAAGCCCCATATACCAATCTAGGTTTAATGACCATGCAATAAATCCAGAACATCATCTTGGGAGTGATCCCCCAATTCTTACCTACAACTCTTCGACATTGCCAAAAGGAGATTATCGCCTTTTGGTGTTGTGTCTTAACATGTTCCGAACAGTTCAATTTACTATCGAGAACTACTCCAAGGAACTTCACTGATTTGCTAACCTGTATGGAAGTACCTAACAGCCTAGGAGGTGTAAAACCTAGTATCTTCCTTCTATGAGAAAATAGAATTGCCTGGGTCTTAGTAGGATTAATAGAAAGACCCCTATCCTGTGACCAAGAATATACCATGTTAAGGGCGCTTTGCATTAGGTCCGAAATAGTGGACAAACAGCGCCTAACAATAAAATAACACCATCATCGGCATATGCTTGCACATAAAATCCCGATGAATTCATCCTAACCAAAAGGTCATCCATGACGACGCACCACAACTTTGGTGAGAGACAACCCCCTTGAGGGCACCCTCTCCCCGCTTGTACTATCATGGTGCGCCCGCCAAGGGAAGCCTGTATAACCCTACTCCTAAGATAGACACCTATCCAATTGATTAAGACGGATGTATACCTTTTCGTACCAAGGCATCTTCGAGAGCATCAAACGATACTCTGTCAAATGCCCCCTCAACATCAAAGAAACACCCTAGGGCATATTCTTTTATTTCCAAAGCAGATTCTATCCTTCCGACAAGACAATGTAATGCAGTCTCTGTCGACTTACCCACAATATAAGCATGTTGGTTAGGATGGAGTGGATGATCCCTTAATGGGCCATCAGTAATATACCTATCCACCAACCTTTCCAGAGTTTTCAAGAGGAAAGACATAAGACTAATGGGTCTAAATGCCTTGGGGTAAGAGTAGTCGTTTCTTCCTGGCTTGGGAATAAAGACTACCCTTACTTCTCTCCATAATGTTGGTACATAACCAAACATCAAACATCCTTTAAACAATCTTAACAATCCCTCGTCAGCACGTCCCCACCCTTTTGCAAGGATAAATCCCGTCCGGTCCAGGTGACTTGAAAGGTGAGAAACTTTGTACTGCCCAACTGATTCTATCATGTGCGACTACCTCATCTAAGGAGGATACATCTTCAAGGTCCCATCTCCTTCCACCCACCAAAGACGAAGCAGCATTTAAACCAATATTATCCGGGAAGTGAGTATCAAGCAAAAGCTGCAGTGTCTCCCCTTCCCCCCCCTGTAAAGGAACCATCAGGGTATCGTAGGGTACCTAACTGACTGTCCCTATCCTTACTAAGAATCCGTACCAATCTAGATGATTCCTGGAACGAATTTATATCCTCACAAAAGGATCTCCAGGAATTCCTCTTGGCTCTCCTCAGAGCATATTTATATGCTCTTTTAATACTGTTATAACTATCCCATGATTCCGAAGAATCAGCCAGGACAGCCTTCCTGTATGAGCTCCTTACCTGTCTCCTTAGTTTTTCCAACGAAGAGGACCACCAGGGGTTCTTACTACCCTTAACCACCTTGGGAGGACAAGACTCCTCGAATGAATCTAATGTGTTCATGAAGAATACCAGCCTCCCTTTCCAATTCCTCTATACCATCAGGGGCTTCTGATTGGATAGTCAGTTTATCTTCAATAATTCTAGAATATAAACCCCAATCCGCCCTCCTGGGATTCCTATAACTAGCCAGGGTAATTGGATCAATCCCCAGACTAAACCTAATCATCCTGTGATCGGAGATGGAAGCCTCAGGACTCACCCTCCAATCCTTAATCAGACCACTAAAATTCCTAGAAGCAAGGGAAATATCAATAACCTGTCTTCTAATCCTAGTAACAAAAGTGGGTTCAGTACCCCTATTCAGGACCTCTAATCGCGTGCCCACCAGGAAATCCATGAGAGCGCGACCCCTACCATTGGTGTCGCTGCTGCCCCAGACGACATGATGCGCATTCGCGTCACATCCTATTATAATAGGTATGTCATTGGTCTCCGAATACTGAACCAAACCCATGAACTCCTGAGGAGAAGGAGAGGGGCCATCATATGGGAAGTAAGCCGAAGCCACAACTACGTCGCGACGACGCCCACCAACCCCCAGACCAACCCTCACCGCCACCAAGTCCCGAGAGCAGAACTGTCGAAGCAGAACAGCGTCGACACTCCGACTGGCAAAAATACATGCCCTAGGAATGTCCCCGCCATCCGCCACGAACAGTCTGCCATCAACCACACTCAATCCTCGAACCAAACCTTTAAAGGCATAAGGTTCTTGTATTAAAATAAAATATGTATGCAACTTAGCAATACAACGGCATAAGTTAGCCGTTGCATCTTTGCTATGCTGCAAGTTAACCTGAACCATTTCTACCCTGTCAATCATAGTAATAAGTCAACTAATGTAAGAAATGGAACTTCTAACAAACTTGATAGCAGGCAGGAACAAAAATAAATAAATAAATAATAATAAAATAATAAATATAAATAAATAAATAAATAAACAAATAAATAAATATAAATAAATAAATAGACAAATAAATAAATGTAAATAAATAAATAAACAAACAAATAAATGTAAATAAATAAATAAAAATAAAAATACCTGCCTTACATATCTCTCCTTTTTCCTTTGACCACGTTTCAGAAATCGCCGCAGGAGGACAAGTCCTCCGCGGCTCCTCCTGACACGTTCTCCTCCAGAAGCAAGCCTTCCCTGCCTCTGGATATTTTTCCAGATTCCCACCCATTAGTGCATCCAGGCCCTGGTCACCCGACTCTGGATGTACAGAGGAATTACCCCCACCACCGGTGGCCCCCTCCTCTAAGGGGCCCCCGGCTGACGAATTTAAAATTAAAAACATATAATAATAAAATTAAAAATTCATCTCCAGAGCTCTCCACCCTCCACGGAGCCTCACAATTTGGGACGCTTTGAAGAAGCGCCAGAGCTACCCTAGAGATATAGCGCCCAGGGATTGTGAGCCGAGGCCCACAATACCCGGGAGCTCACCCATGCGTTCTTTACGCTAGCCGATTGACCAGAGCTGGGTTAGGCTCTGGCCGCCTGTTTAGTGGAGTCAGGAACCAAAGTGGTGTGTTGGACTGCAAGGCACGCCAAGGAAACTTGCCTCCAGCGAGAACCTGCATCCTCAACCACCAGGACTTCCCTCCCCCACGACACAGGTATCCACACACGGCAAACATGTGGGTGGCACCAGCACGTGCCACTGGCGTGTAAGACTGTAACTATGTAAGTGTATAATGTTAAGGCGTTTAGGTGTAAGTGATGCAATATGAATTCCCACGGAGGCTCCGCAGCAAAAGAATTCGCTGCAAGAGATTCAGGCCGCACATAAATTATGGCGACCCAAACAGAGGGCAGAAAAGTCTCCACCAACTCACACTCCTAATGGGAAAACCACTGCACTTGTTAGTCTGTAATTGTAGCTGAGGTACGTGGGAGTGCTAGGTTCCCAAATAGCCCGAAGGCTACCCTCTGCGTTCACCCCCAACTTAGCCACCCACGCTTCCACAAAGTGGAGCGCAGATGTTTCCGGAGCCAGCGACGAGGACGCGTTGGATGGGCTAGAATGAGGTTCCGCGACGGAATAACCGTCTCGAGAAACATAGGGAAGTTTCACCCTATGTGAGTACGAATACTCCCTCAAACCTTTGGCTCCAGGGGTGGGGTTATGTTTGTAGGCTTTTATACTTTTTTGCGATTTTCTCAAAAACGGCTCCGATGATTTTCTTGAAACATCCTATAACTGAAATAACACTTTAGAGGAATATTTAACATCAACTTCCCCTTAAAATGTCCTTCAATGAATTTTTTCCGAATAAATGTTCCAAATAAATGTTGTAGCTTATGATATGTCATATGTGTATTGATATTAAAAGTTTAAAGAAAAATCGTTGGCACCGTTTTGGAGAAAATCGCCAAAAACTGAAAAATTCATTCAATAAAATGGTAGTTTTATTTGGCTCTTCTTGTTGAAAACCTTATTCTCACGCCCCTATGCTAGCACTCGAACCAAATTTCAAGTTTGAATTTTCTGCCATGTATGCTTTTTGAGTTATACTGACCATACACAAAGACTAATTTCTAAAAAACATTTTTTCGGACTCAGGTGGATCTCAAAACGTACATTTCCGGTGAAAACATGGTGTCGAAAATTTGACACGATTACAATACTTCCTCTAAAGCAGTTATAGAAAATTTAAAAGATAATTTTTTGTAACACACAATTTTAACTGAAATCTTGAAATAGGCCAACATAAATTGTTTAAATATTCCAAAATGGCATACCCGGAATTAATTATCTATTTCAAATGGAAAATAACTAGGTAATTTTTTTTTTATATATGAAAAATTATATTGTTCTTGAAAATGATACTATGACGCATGCTGCATTCATTTTGATTTAATTAGTATTCTCTTTCTTACCCCTTCCACCAAATGTTTTATTATTATTTACTCTTTTGAAAACAAACCTCTGATTAAAGTGAAATAATAAGAATTTAATAAAATAATTGCATATTTTATTATAGCCCTTATTATAAATGTTTGAGAAGGAGGTTGTTAAATAGGTATTTACCATCACACAGTTCTTATGTTTTTGCTAACTTACTAGATACAGAAAATAAAGAAAAGTTAAACCACTTATTTTATTTTATCTCTGAGGCTTTGGAGGAAAGATATACATAGTTTGTAAAGGTATTATTCAATACCTACGAGGAGATCCCTCAAACTCCTTCCCTAAAATAATTTGTATAAATGAATAATCTCTATTTAAATCATTGTTACTATCTACTTTATTAATCAAGTATAATATTATTTCATTACTTTGAAGATTAAGCTGTAATGTTTCTTCTTGTAATGTTCGTATTTTTTGTTCAGCTTTCAACAGAGGTCAATCTCTTACTATAGAAATGTATAGTTTCTTTAGGCAATAAATAAATAAATACCGAATGAAATTTCTCAAGAAATGTTTGAACCAATTGGACCAGCTATTTCAAGAGATTTTGAAGCTGCTTTCAAAAATATATCAAATACAATATTCAATCAAATACCAACAAATGAAATTAGCACGTAAATTTTATTGACAAGATTTAGATAAAAATTCTTGAACTGTATGTTGGTAGTTACATATAAATGCTTATAAAAATAATGATTATATAGGATGGATTGCTACTTGAATCTATCCTTCAATAGTCTTAAATTTCTCATTTTAACATTGTATCCAAGTTATTACATACGATAATATTAATATTCCCAGCCCTCTATAGCTTCTAACTGAAAAACCAATGTAAAAACTCTGAACCCTCTTCTGAAAAAGAAAGGAGGGAAAAATATCATATCAAGCACTATTCCAGAAAAATATCTTGGCAAATAATATGCCAAGAATTATCTTAATAGCTAGCGAAAAAAATATAATGTAGAAAAAAAATAAATAAATATTATATAATTAAAATATTCATTTATTGCTAGTTTAAAAATTGTAGTAAAAAAATAAAAATTGTATGCTTTTTTTTCAATAATAATGTACATCTAAGTAAAATTTTCAGTTTTTGTGATTTTTTTCATAAAAACATCGACGAATTTTATTAAAATTGGTGTACGAACTATAAAGTTTGTCGATTACAATTTTGAAAACTGGTGTAACAGAATACACCAAATTTTTTTTTTGTTTAATACTTAAAGTAACTAATTAAAATTAGTATATTTGTAGTTATAAACATGGCCACCAGATAACAGCACCTACTGAGAAATCAATTTTACGTATAGTTATACAGTTTGTCACTAGGTGTCGCTACTTCCAAAGATTTTTTAGGAGTCCATTGAAACTACTGAAATTTTTTACATCATAGGATGGCGCTGTGATCGGGTGGCAAGTTTTGGAACTACAATTCTGTATATCTAGAAGCTTATGCTTTCTAGCGGCAATTATTTGAACTACTACAAATTCTAGATTAAGTAAGTGCTATTACCTGGCGGTGAATTCAGAAACGTTAATTTTATTTGTTTTTAACTATTTTTTTTTTTCATTTCAACTAAAATGTGAAATTTGATTTTTTTTTTTTGTTTTATAAGAATAGTCCTAATTTTATAAACTTCATCTGCAACAATTACATTCTTAAAGCAGTTAGTAAAAAGAAAAATTTTACATTTGTTCCTTGGCTCTATCTTTTTTTATGCCTTTTATTAATTATTCAATTATTTGTTAAATTGGGCTAATTGTGACTCTAAAATTAATTAAGTTATTTTCTCTCTTATTAAGTTACATGTATTTATTATATTTAATACCTATTTAAAATATTCTTCCAAATAATTGTGAAGGGTAGTCTATCCCGAGACTTAAATTGTCCTGCAAATTGCCGTCGCAAGCATTGCTACTGGATTGATAGGAGCTTGCTATCATACAATGCAATCCTATTTAGGTAAATAGTATAATCCTCACCTCCTTTATTTATCTGTAATACATGTCCACTAACCGTTTATTTGCAAATGAATTATTCAATAAAGGAATGAAGGGTGATTATTTTATACCAGATCTCTTTTTCTTAAATCGCGCCAGTAGATTAAATACATTTAGAGATGTCAAATCTAGACCATGGGGGGAAATGCAGACTTTGTCAACAGAGCATCATTTTGATTAGGAACATAATTTTTTTCTTGAATCTTATTTTTCGCATTATTTGTTTGTCTCAAAAGTTTTATTTTCGGACTTCATCAGTCATCAGTTATTTTAGTGATACTTTAGAGAAAAGCATATTGCTATTGTTCCTTCAGAAAAATATGGCAAATAAAAGTGATAAGAATTTATATGTTTAGATAGTATTCAGCCAATTTCGAGAAAATCACGAAAAAGTGAAAAAAAAAACATTCAGTAAATTCGCACTGTCGGATGGATTTGCAGTCTGTGCAATCCAAAAAAGTAAATTCTGGCAAATTGAATTAACTGGTTTTGTTCTTAATTTGTTTGCAATGTTTAGCCGCCTTCGCCCGCTCTAGCGGTACGACGCGCCGGACAAAAAGACAAATTGTCGCCCCTTCATATATACACCTACCGACCAGAAGTTTGGGATCAGTAAAAAAATTTAGTTATTTACTAAAATTCATTAATACATAATTCACTAAATACATTAAATAAAATTCTTTAGTTACATTGTAATAAGAATTTTCCACTAACGTGATTTATGCATAATACCTGCCCCATTTAAATGGCACCTTTTAAAATAAATATTTTATTAACATAATATACCTGGAAGCATAGCTTTATACGCCTACAGCTCTTCTGCGGTTGCCCAGGAGCCTCATTCACGCTTCTATCAAAGCATGGATGGAAGACCAGCATCTGCGATGGTGGGAAAGAACGGCAGAGACAGGCTAAATTCTTTGTTAAGACATTTACTACATTCACCAGGGATCTACTGAGCCGTAGCCGAAGAGATATAAGGATAATAGTGGGTGTACTAACAGGGCATTGCAGGCGGCTGAATAGCCACATACACCATTTACTACTAGCAGACAACGCGTTATGCCGTATCTGCAGGGCCGAGGAGGAAACCCCGGCACACGTCCTTTCTGTGTGTGCCGGCCTGGCGAGGACAAGGTTTCTTCAACTGGGGACTAGCAATCCCGAAGCCACGAGCTTCATGACGGAGCTAAATTCAGCTTTGCTAGGCCTGATTAAGAGGGCGAAGATGCGGGTTGTCAAACCCAGGGGATACACAATAGACCTCTCAATGAAGGTCACAGAGGAAAGAGGCGTGGCCCTTCCCCATCCAATCTAACATAATATACACATTGCCCTTTGAGAAACAATTTACCTCTTGGATTTGTTAGTAATTTACAGAGAATAATTTCTTTCAAATTATTGATTCTGTTTATAGATTAGGACTTTGTATTGTTTGTCAACAAATCATTATTTACTTACTTTTTATTCTATTTTATTTAATTGGGATTAGTTCACTCCTTGAGCTTCACGGTTTACGAGTATATCTTTTTGCGTTTACGAGTATATCTTCACGGTCACGAGTATATCTTCACGGTTTACGAGTACATCTTATTGCAACGTTGATTTTTCCTCTTTTGAATTAATAAAAAATGGGCAAAGTTAAAGAACTGAGTGTTGCTACCAGAAGTGCCATTTGAACTTTACATAAAATAGGGAAATCAGAACGAAAAATAACGGCTGCACTTAAAAGTTCAACAAATGGTATTCACCGTGCTATCAAACGGTTTAAAAAATATGGTGATCATGAAGATTTACACCGCTCCGGGAGACCAAAATCAGCAACTACAGGTGAGGATAAGTTAATTATTTTATGAAGTAAAACAAACAGACGACTCACAGCTCCAAAAATCAGAGGGGAAGTTATTAAAACAAGTTCGAGGCCAATTTCTGTTTCAACTGTTCAAAGGCGACTTCGTCAAGCGAACTTAATATGAAGAGTTGCAACGCTGAAACCAATATTAAAGGGTGCAAACAAGAAGAAAACTTCACAGTGGGCTTGAAATACAAAGACTTCACAGTGAAAGGTTGGAGGAACTTTTCAGCTCAGAAAAACTACATCCAAAACTATACCCACCGTTATGCATAGAGAGGGCTCGGTCATGGTTTGGGGATGTTTCTCAGCCTATGGAATAGGTGATCTCCATATTGACGGGATAATGAAAAAAGAAAATTATAAAAGCATTTTAGAAAATCACGTCTTACCCTGCTTCAGCGATTGATTGGGGGAAAAAATCATTATGCAACAGGACAGTGACCCTAAACATACTTCCAAATTATGTAGACAATACTTAAGGAAAAAGAAGATGAAAAATATGTGTCAGTATGGTCTGCCCCTCGCAATCCCCGGTCTTGAACCAATTGAACTTTTGTGGGATGAGCTACATGGAAAAGTTCGTATCAAGTGCCCTAATTCTCCAAATACTCTGTGGCAGATACTGTACAGTGTGTGGAGTGATATTGAATTCGAAACAATCAATAAATTGATTGAGAGAATGCCTAGAATTATAAGAGAAGTAATTAAGCGGAGAGGTGGTCACTTTGATGAAAAAGCCGTTTAGTCGAAATTTATTTTTGGAAAGGATTTACACTTTTGTAATGAATCGCTTATATTATTGTATATTGATTAAATATAACATTTTTGAATGGCTGACGTTTTATTTCATTCATGACAAATCATTAAATTAACAAAAATAAATATAATTCTTTTTTATTCTAGGTGGTCCAAACTTTTTACCAGCAGTTTATACATTTTTTTAAGCAAGTCTACGCATGTTCAAAACTAGCTGAAGCAGCACTCTGCGTGCTAATGGTTTTCTGTTCAGAGAAGTATATGCTTGTTCAAACAAGTTCAAGCATCGTCCTTTACAAATTCTGCGATAATTTTTCAAAAATAAAGTAAATATTTTTAGCTTTAAGAAATAAACAATATAAATAAGCTACGCACTGTAAATTTTTAGCGAACGAAAAAATCGATTACACAAAAATGTTTTCCCCACACTTACAGCCAAAATGGCGCCCCGGACAAATGTCCGGGTTGCCCGCCCCTAGAGCGGGCTCTGCACAACTTACTCTTGATGAGTCGTTCACTCTGTCTGGCTTCTCTCAACACTCTCCCAAGCCCGCTCTCGACCGCATCTAACTGTAGATCCAACAGTTAAATCCTCTGGATAGACAATTTCTTTGTAGCGAGAACATTTTTTATAATACCAGTTGAGTTTTCCATCAATTGTTAGCAATGACGAAACTGGATAAGTCAATTTCCTTTCCATATTTATTTCGTCTTCATCATAATCGATTTTAGGAAGAGGGCCTTCCTACCATCTAGGTTCCAATTTTTTTATTGACGATGCTCGAGAGACAGATCGTTCGGATTCTTTATTCCGAGAACTGTCTCCAATCTTGCTCTGAGAGTTGAGATAATTCTAAGGCAAATGACTCATTTTAGTTTAAAAAATTCTTAATTCGCCATTGTTATTTTGTATCTTTCTATATCATTATTAAATTTATTGATAAGTTCCTTGTTTATAGAGAGTTGGCTTTCTACGCTTACTATGTCCCTCCATAATGTTGGTAACCTAACATTAAGCATCCTTTAAAAATCCTTAGCACCTTCGTCAGTACATCCTCACCATTTTGTAGCAGACAGGAATAGACCTCATCTGGTCCGAGCGACTTAAATGGTGAAAAACTTTTTACTGAAAAACACTCGAGTTTCCGGGTTGAGACCCGGTAAACCTGCCTTATTGGCTTTCAAGTTGTAACGACCCTGAAGAGACTCATTGCAACGTGGGCGAAACGTCGGGTTTTAGCAAACCACTGACGCGGTCTCAACACAAAAACTCAAGTGTTTTTTTATGAAAATGACGGCGGAAACCTAAAAGTTCAAACTTTTACTGCTCACCACAGACGAAGTAGCCATATTCGTTCTTGTATTATTCGGGAACTGAATGATAAGCAGAAGCTGTAATGTTCCCCTTTCCCCTTCAGTAGAAGAGCCATCAGGGTATCGTAAGGTACCTAACTGACTGTCCTTATCCTTATTAAGATTCTGTACCAGCCTAGATGATTTCTGGAATGAGTTTAAATCCTCGTAAAAGTATCT
Organism: Triatoma infestans; assembly: GCA_011037195.1. NCBI lineage: Eukaryota > Metazoa > Arthropoda > Insecta > Hemiptera > Reduviidae > Triatoma > Triatoma infestans. The sequence continues at coordinate 164,876 of JAAEAF010000512.1, forward strand.
CCAGGGGCTTCTCTTGGCTTTCCTAAGAGCATATTTGTATGTTATTTTAAAATTATTATAGCTATCCTATGATTCCGAGGAATCAACAAGGACAGTTTTCCTTATGATCCCCTAACCTGTTTCCTTGGTTTTTCCAACGACGAGAACCAGCAGGACTTCCTTTTGCCATTAACCATCTTGGGAGGACAGGACTCCACAAATGAAGATCTAATACATATTGCAATAATATGCTAGAATCAGCAATCATTCTGACAAAAACGGTCCATAGCCAAAAACTGACAGAGGTTATACAGCTGTATATCCATCTGTTTAGCTGTTAAATCTGGGATGATAGTTTCTGATCCAAGAGATATCAATATGTTTCAACTTCGGTTTTATTACAATATTCAGGATCTAGTCAGTGAAATAAATAATATAAAACCCTCAGTAATATTTAATGATAAACAATTTTCCAACCCGGAATCTATCTATTTGAAACCAATATCTTTACCTGAACAGAAATCCTCAACCAAAACTATCAGCGATAAATCGTTAAATCAATCCATTATATTCCAGTCTGTGCCTCGAAAAGGGTGTTATCTAGATGGTGGCCAGGGTTGTTCCACTCTTCAAGAAAGGAAAGAAGGTGACCCCAATAACTAACTATAGGCCCACTGCTGTCATGTCAGTTTTTGCTAAGATCTTAGTTGACCTCATCTATGAAAGACTTTCGGATTTCTTAATATCATGTAATGTCTTCTCGGAAAATCAATTTGCATTTCGTCCTAAGAAAAATGCAATCCATGCTATTTCTTGCCTTTTTTAGCTTTATTAGCTTATTTTTCAACTGTTCTAAAGCCTCTGATATTGTGCAGCATGAAAAGTTGTGAAAAGCATGACTCTGGATAAAGTTGGCATCAGGGATATCGCTCATCAACTCATGATGACTTGATATCTGGGCAATAGAAAGCAAGTTGTCACGTTAAGATCTTCCGATGAACACAATATTCAAAGAGAATTTCAGTCTCGGACCTTAGTATCTCCTAGTGGTGTAGGACAAGGCTCTACATTGGGGCCACTCCTATTTATTAGAGAGGTCAACGATGCACCTAGAAATAATAGGAGAGGAAAGTTAATTCAGTATGCAGATGATATCAACATGTATTCATTGGAGGGATCGAGCATGACATTGTGAATTGTGCCAATATTGGAGCAGATTACATGTTGAGATGGTCCAAAGATAAATGTAATAAAACGAATGATATTAAGATGGGTGGTTTGTGCTTCTCTGTCGCTCGAGGTGGAAAGGAGTACTCTCCATTAGTCAAGACTGAATCTGGTAGCATAATCTTTCCACCTATGACAAAATTTATTGGAATCCAAATTTATATTTTAGAAAATTCCAAACAAAGGCTGCCTATGGTATAATGTTTTGAGGAAACAGCCGTGCATCAAGAATGTTCCGCATTCAAAAAAAAGCTATACATGCTATGGTTAAAACAAGGTCCTACGAATGCTGCAGGATGCATTTTAAAAATAATAAAATCATCATGATTTTATTCCTTCTTATATATTTTCCATCTGTTCATGGTTCTACAAAACTAGAAATAATTATAACTCCTTCAACCATTTCTTTTAACACGGAACCGGGCCATTTTCTTTTTCCCCAAGCCAACTACTCGTTTTTCACTTCCTCGTATAAGGGAAGGAAAATATTCAATACAGTTTGTTGGAGTACCAACCTAATTAATGTTTAATCAAAACATTCTCGTATTATGTCTTAACATTAAATGTATAATTTGTATATTTTTTATGTAATTCCAACGTATATTTTACTTAAATGTGTATTTTAATGTAATGTTTTGTTTGAAATAAACACTTTTATATAAAATATAAATAAAGGCAACACTGCCACATTTTAACAGTCCTTTTTAAGGATGGTAGACTGCACCAGATTGGTTCAGGGTTTGGCTCACAGACGGCGACACCGTCGTCGCCAGTATATAAGGCGGTGCTCTGAGCACACCCAGCAGTCACATTTTTATCGACCCTAGCAGTTGTACAAGCCTAAAACCACTCTGGGCAGCTACCAACAAAATATACTTGATCACTTACTCAACGGTAACTACTGGAAGTGCCACAAGATTCAAGATACAGCAGTCAACAGTCCTGGAACCATCATAGCCGGCTGGCTAAGGACACAGAGGAGCTCGAGCTTGAAATACAGCTTTGGAATCTACAAGCAGGCGGACCAGTATAGACCGCGGGCTAAGGACAAACTACGAGTGCAGCCGCAGGTGGTACGAGGTACTAGTGTGTGGGAGGTCAGCAGGTACCGGGGTTTATCGGGGTGTTGGCCACGCTGCCGGGGCTCCCAAAGCCGGCTACCAAACACACGCTTACAGCCCTTTTCAGGGACACCTCGACTCACTTGCTGCGAGCTTGCACAGCCCTACCAGGGGGCGCAATTTACTTACCTTCTTCGACGAACGAGTAAGAGTGTGTGGCTCTTTTCAGGGCCACCAGCATAGAATTGCCCTTAGTCAGGGTAGTGGCTCTTTTCAGGACCACCCTATACTGTTCGCAGTCTGCAGAGCCTTACTAGTCCACACATATTTTTTATCTTTTTAATTGTTGAGTACCGGACTAAGTCCTTCTTCCACTGGTTTAAACACAGTTTAAAAAAATTACATCTTCCCCATTAATGAAAGTTTTAAGCTAAAAACTATGCTCTCGGATAGGGTCAATACTATCTACTCGTCAATACTATCAGTACTCGTCAATAAATTTCTGCTGTGGTCAAACATAATTGTAAAAAAAAAAAAAAAAAAAAAAAAAAAAAAGAAGAAAAAGAAAACATAAGTAGATAAATTTATATTTTCACTAAATACAGTGATGTACAATATATACAAGATACAAGGAACATAACAATTCTCAGTGAACATACTTTCATAAAATAATGATTAGAATAATGAAGTTATTTGCTTTTTCTTAAACAAAATCAATTTTAATGAGTAACTTCTGTAAATAACAAAGTCCGAAATAATAATAATAAAATAAGTATTTCTTTATGATATACTTGTTTTATCTAGAACTATCTGAACAACATTTTATTACTGGGCAAAAAAGTTAACGTATCTTTCTTCATCATAACAAACGGTTTCAATTGCTTCCACTGCTTTCTCAATAGCTAGACTGGGAACTCCACACATATTTATGAATTTTTGTAAATGAATGCGAACATAAGGATTCTGAAATATTAAAATATTTTGATTAACATTCAATAAAGTACCTTAGCAAGATGTTAGTAAAAATATAAAAACGAGCAATACTTTTGGTATGTTGAAGCATTTATTTGAAAACAAGGTGTAAAGTTTCTTGTAACAAGGGAAATTTTGTTTGTTAAGAGAGTGCCTTCCAACCCTTATATATTCTTTTGCATCTTCGTCAAGATCTAACAAATTATTAATGATCTTCTCTACCACTGCATCAACTTCCGATCGTTTCTATAAAAGAAGCCTAATTAAAAATGGCAGTGAATATATTAGAGAAATCATATTAATGAAATATAAATTACATTACCATTTCAAGAGAACGTAATTTTGTTTCCAGTTCTTTCCTCTTGCTGCCATGCTTGTATTTTTCAAGTTGGTTCAATAAAATTTGTTTGGGAATATGTAAATTGTCATGAACATCCTTAAACATACAAAAATAATTTCATTATAACCAAGAATAAAATAATATTAATCAAATATATGAAATTTTAATCACTAACTAAAATTTGTTAACTTACCATTGTTGGTACTTTTTCCAGTACATATGCACTGTTAAATGCATTCACGGTTTTCTTACTAAAACCTAATACATCTTTCAGTTTAGTGTTTCCAATATCTAAGTCACCATATTCCTCTACATGGCTAGTATTCGTACGAGTTCTGACTCTTTCAAACTGATGGTGAAGATCATTGACTGCTAGAGTTTCCTAAACAAATTATGTTGAATAATTTTTATTCAGCGTATTTTCAGTGCTCAATTTTATTCAGTGTAATAATTAACATTATAATCTTAAATATTAAAAAAATAAAAATACAGGATTATAAAATTACAACTCACAGAAAGCATATCCTCCATCCAATTTACACTGAACACATCTCCCAAATATGTCTCCTTCTTTTCATCGTAATAGCAAGCATAAGAGCTCTCAAAAGGATCGGCAGCAGTTGTTACAAATACTAAAAATAAGAGAATGTAATAAATTAACAGTTAAGAATAACATAATTTGGCGTCTATTAATGGAATCTCACTTCCGGTTGGTGGATTTTACACACGAACCCTTCCTGTAGTTGCAGGAGTAATACCTAAACAAAATATCAAGTTCTGCTATTTTTCGTCTTTGAGATATTTTGTTACCCAATAGACAGCGTTCGCTGAAAACATTTACACTTTCTATTACCCCTGAAAGAAGGGAATATTGATATCGAGTGAAATTTTTGAACTTCAGTTTTCTCTGGATATACTGTTTTGTGGCCCCAATGTATCTAACAAAAAAATGTTTTTTTGAATGGTTTGTACGTATGTATATATGAGTGTGTCTGTCTGTCTGTGTTTGACCAAAATAAAACAGAACGAAAAATTACAGAAAAGTCCAACTCGATATTCCGTACAGGTATTACCACCAACATCTGAAGCGAAGAATTTCGTCAAAATCCATCAACTGGAAGGGTGACTAATTAAAGCTGTTTTTTCTTAAGTTTTAACGATATTCTTAAAAACGGATCTAATTATAAACGTATATATGCGTATCAATTCACTTTAAACATTTCTGAAAAATTGATTTTAGGGATTCTGAAGAATCTGTTATACTTCAAATTTTATGTTCATTGTTATAGGCGCGGCCTTCTCGACTACAAACATTCAAATAGTGTGACATTCAAAATGAATATCTGTGATGTGGTGTTGAGGGTAATGCTGGATGGACATTTGGCAAATAATGAGGAGACTTGGGAGAAAAATCGTTCGAATATCATTTATAAAGTTGCACCTAGTGAGAGAGAGATAACCAGTAACTTGGTAACACGTGAGATGGCACGTTAGATCACTTACCTTTGGCAAGCTACTTTGGTGAAGTCGCCGGGTATGGATGGCCTATATCCAGTCATAGGGCACGCTCTAGCGGTTACGTCGCCCCGGATAAAAAGACAATTGCCACCCCTTAAGAATATATATATATTTTTTTTAAAGTGGTCTATGTATGTTCCAACACTAGCCGAAACAGCGCTCTGCTCACGTGCTAATGCTATTCTGTTCAGAGAAGTATATGCATGTTTAAGCAAGTTCAAGCATCGTCCTTTATAAATTCTGAATTATTTTTTCAATAATAGCATAAATATTTTTAGGTTTTAGACATAAAAAATATGCGAAATTTTTAGCGACGAAAAAATCTATGTGAAATTTTCAGTTAATATTGAGTACTTAACACATTAATATTTTTCTCCCACTTAACATCCAAAATGACGCCCCGGACAAATGTCTGGGTTGCCCGCCCCTAAAGCGGGCGCTACCAGTCCTCATATTAGAGAGTTGGAACATTCTTGGTAATAGATGGTTATATATTATGAGGGTCAGCCTTTCAACTGGTCATATCCTACAGATTTGGAAAATTACAAGAGGGGGATTAATTACTAACCCAGTAAAATTGGATTATTTAGACCCTAAGGGTTAAGATAAATCAGCGTAACATCCTTCATGATGATTAGAGAGGTTGGTGAATCTGAATTTAATGGAGACAAATATAAATATCAAGATAACAGTACTCAGGAGAATGCCCAGCTATAATGTACTCTGAGTAATTGCTAGGATAGAACTTGATTTAGATATTAAATAATGTTTATCATGAGCTTAAAGTTCAGTAAATATTTAAAAAAATTTGAAAGCAAAAGTCCATTACTTACAAATATTATCGTTGACACTTATGATAAAATTATACTTACTATTTAAGTCATCATCCAGAAGATTATCAAACATGGAACCAGAGTAACAGGCCTCAATATAGAGTATCATCTGAAATCATATACAATTATAACTAAAATTTAAATGCTTATTTAGAACAATTACAATGTATTATATGCTCAAATTCATAAGAAAACTTATATAATAAAAGGAATATAGTTCACTACCTTGGCAAATCGATTTTTGTGTGCCATATTTTTGAGAGCTTTAATCAGGTCATCTGCGGCCAAATCATCATCCGGGAAACATATAACACCTGGGCCACCATGGTCAACAAAATTGACAAATATATGATCATTTGGTCCACTAAAAGAAGAAGTATATTGTTAATGGAACTGTACATTGTTCAGAAATAAAGCGAGTCCAATATTGTAGCTTATCTAGTACGGATTTTTTTTAACGTCTATTTGGTCTGAAGAACATACAAAGATAGCCGGAACCATGTATTATAGTGGTTGACTATTAATAGGAGCTCCAGACCACCAAGCTTGCACTAATCCTAACTAAAATAAACAGTTGGTTTAAATGTAAACTAACGTCATAAATATTGCAAATAAAATTGGCAGATTATTTATGCGCAGGTAGCGTTCCAAGTTTAAAGAAAATATTGCAAACACCTAAAAATCAGCAAAGACGATCTTCAAATTAGAGATTTTGAAAGAAAAAAAACACGAATGCAGCCAGCTATTGCAATCTACAATCGCAAACACGCACTGAAGTGAGTTAGTCAGAAGATCATCTAGGTTGCAGTGGATAAGACTAACAATTCCCATTGCAGATTTGTCACTATCCTTAATAATTACAATATATAAAATTTATTTTTTGTAATATTAACAAAAAAAAACAACCTTTCAATAACTCTTCCACTTCCAATTCCTTGAACTCCAGTTTTATTCCCAGTGAGTACGTTTAAAAAGGTTTTGGGATTCACATGCTATAAAAAAAGTATCAGTTCATTAAAAAAAAAATAAATAAATAAATAAATGGAGATTTTCGTAATTGTAAAAATCCTCAAACTTCAACATTTTATTTTCTCAAAAATATTTAGCTTTAAAGAAGCAATAAAAGTCATGGCAAGTTGAATCAGAAATTATGTTAAAAGAATTACTTGGCCATTAATTCTGGAAAAATACACTTAATTAATAAAATAAAAATTAAAAATGAAACTCATCTGTTTCCTTGTGCTTATTTAAAATAATAATTCAATACTTATTGAATCCCTTGGGATGGGGATTTGCTTTCCTAAAAAGTGCGATAAGATTTACGATTCTTTCATCTAAATAATATTAATTAGAATTAAATATGTTGGAAATATTCTGTGCTTGAAGAAAATCGATTGACCGGAGCGTGTTTTTATAACCAGTTATTTCAGTTTTCTAAAATTTTATCTATAAAAAGTAAAAATACCGATTGATTTCATTAAATTTGTTGCACTAGCTATGAATACAGTGCTAACAGTTCATTTAAAAAAGTTTCGAAGAGGGGAAAATGTATGATATCCTCAAAAATAACATTTTATTATTTTGAAGATCATCAAACATTTTGAAAAAATTATAAATTTGAAAAATATTTGTCAGTTAAATCTGAGTAAACTACAGTAAGGAAAAGTCATAAGTGTTTTACATCACATTTTTTTTAATAAAGTTCTAAATTATAAATATATATCACAGTATACTTATTGTTTCAACTAAATTTCTCAGTGAAAATGTATCAACATGAAAACTTATCTAACAAAACGCATTAAGAAAAATAAATAACAAAACCTCAAATCAAAGTCGTGGAAGTACTTATGAGTTAATCCACGAAAAGTGATTGCTAAATACCATTACCTTGTCTATTCAGAATTATCTTAGCCTTATATTTTGTTACATTCTAATCGAAATTAGAATTGAAAATAACCGAACAAAAGAATAAAATTACCTTTCCTGTGTAATCCTTTGGGACTCCATGATAAACATCTTTACCACCTGGAGAGTTAATAATTATACCAGGAGTTGGGTTCCTATAAATAAAAAATATTATATGTCCTAAAAAAATTACTAAACATAATAATGCCAATACATATAAGGACTACTTACTCTGGATTATGAGCAATATCATCTACCATCATAACAATGATATTTTCGTCAGGTATACCGTTCGAATGCAAAATCTGATAAGCATGACAAATATCGGCCTATAAAAAAAATATCATTTAATATTTCCCATAGAATTATGCCTATCGCAGGGTGAACAGGAATTGCATATGTTTACCTATGTCTATAATTTCCATAACCTTCAGAACCAGAAACTAATAAAGCCCATATTTTACCACCATTAGAAAGTTGTGCGTTATTCACTTGTGGAAATCCTAAAGTGCCAACTCCTAATAACAAAATAAAAGGTGCTACAAACTGTAAACAATTCATCTTCTCTGGTCCAGAAGGTTATATCACATAAAGCTAACTTCTGAAAACCTTGAGGAAGAATAGAACAATAATATGTAGTCCCACAGTTATATACAATCTTGTCTCCGTTATCTGCGTACTCAGTAACTAATTGATTGATACGATTGGTAGATATGATGCTAGACTAGGTGAGGAGGCAATTTTTCTGGGAATGATTATGTCATTAATAATAATAATAATAATAATAATAAGTTGATTAAAAAAAATAATTGTACATTAAAGAAATACATAAGCATATTTTTATCAAAAAACAAAAACTTAATACGGCAAGGAAATCCGTCTGCCGGGGTTTGGTCTATGGTACAAATTTATAAACAACATAAAAAACTTCTACATAACAATTTAGCAATCAAAAAAAACAAAAAAACTTTAGTACCATATTACAATAATATAGTTTTACAGTAAAGAAAAGATAAACAAATTAAACAAAATTAATTACTTGTGAAAAATAAAAAAAAATTATATAGTATCTGGATTGCCAAATAAAACAAATTTGAAAGAAAAGTATTAAAAACATACCAAATATTATTCTTTCAAATTCAATAAACAAGTCATAAATTGTTGCAAAATTGGAAAGAAAAAAAAACAAGAGAGAAAGAAAAAAAAATATATATAAAATAAAATAGAAGTACAGTTCAGGAAAAGAAAATAAAAACAATCAATAACAAATAATAATATAATGGAAGCTCTTCAGTAATTAAATTCATTATTAAATATTTTTCTGTATTCCCAAGCAGAAGCGGCATATGTAATCAGGCGAGACCATTCTGGACCATTCAGCAAGTTAAGAAAAAAATCAAACGAGAGAAATCTTTCTCTAAATACCGACAAACGATATGGAGCCAAGATAGGACATTGTGCGACGAAGTGAAACGTGTCTTCCTTCACCCTGTAATTGCAGAGAGTGCATTCTTCCTGATCGTCAAGATTATAAGGCTTGTGATTGAGGTTTAGCAGTTCCCCTCTTAGCTTTCTCACCCACCGTATATCAGAAATGCGATTTTGCGTCTCTGTTTCACCAATCAGACTTGCACTTCTAACTCATGATTGAGATGCTTATAAATACTGTAATGGCGGGACGCTTGCGCTCTTTCTCTCTGCTTCAAAACAAAATTTCCTTCAATCGGGAGATAATACATTGAAGCTTTGACGGAAGAACCTCTCTTTCCGAGTTATCGAAATTCAGTGTAACTGCAGTTTGAGTGGCCAGATTTTCCCAGTCCGCAGCCCATGATATGCCTAATCTCTGAACCTCCTCAGCTACTACACGGGGAAACCTTGATTGATCCATACTTAGCACTTTATATATGTAGCGACTATTTAAAACCAAAGTATGAAAGAAAATAGGTTCAAGGCCAGTCTCTAAATGAAGAATATAAGAAGGCATAAAATTTGGCAAAGCAAACAGCTTTCTTATGAAGAACCATAGAATCCTTTCTACTTCCTGAAATTCCTGTGATCCCCACACTTGGGCTGCATAATAAAGTATGGATCGCGACACGGCATTAAATATATGAAATTTTGCTTTCAAAGGTATCTGTGGTTGCATTATGGCACGTTTCCATACATAATTTATCGCGTGTTTTGCTGAAGAGGATTTTTCCAAGAAATGTGGCTTTAAAGTCAGTTGCGGGGTTAACAACATTCCCAAATAAATATAACGGTTTACGACTTCTATTTCTTGAGACCTGTAAGTCCAACGCTCTCTAGCTCCAAGCTTACCTCGATTACGAAAAGCAAGTACCTTTATTATGTCATTAAAAAAAAAAAAAAAGTTCCAAACAAATTTTGCTTAAAAAACAATGTTTTCAATAAATAAAAAAAGTGTTTCTGTTAGTAATATACACTAAAAATATTTGGTGTGAAACACACACAACTTTCACTTACTGCAGTTTACTGAAACAGCAAATGTTCTTCACGTTTGTAATTCTTACGAGATATTGACACCCATCGGGTTTTTATGGAGAAATTCACAGAAAACTAAAAAACCTTTGCAGTAAATTTCCGGTTCCGCTAAACAAATTTGCTTGAAATTTGGAATACTGGCACCATATTTCATTGTAATTATATTATGTAGATTCTAGAATGATACAATAAACTGATAACACTTTAGAGGAAAACATAATCCCACCCATCTTAAATGAATTCTTCCGAAAAAATTATCCAAATAAAAGTTGTAACACTTTATATATGCAGTAATTATTTCATTTTAAAGAAAATCGTTGGAGCCATTTTCGAGAAAAACATGAAAAAAATCAGTAAAGTGGAAAATAACCTATTTAATTCGGGTCATTTTTATCAGACCCGAATTAAATTTTCTTTTGTAAATTAAATTTCCTATAAATAAATTCGAGTTTATATTACCTTCATCATATACAACGTTGAATGGTCCTATAGACTTTTCCAGTTTTTTTCTTCTTCTAAGAGCATTTTTAGCGCGTGAACTGACAGATTTTAAAATTTTACTGATATTTGAACAAAACTAAATTTATAATTGGAATATTAATCAAGATAATCTCCAGGAGTATCAGCTTTAGCAGCTATAAACCTCCTAAACGTAAATAATACAATTGTCTAAAGTCTATTATATAAATGATTCGGGAAAAATTCAAAAAAAAAAAAAAAAAAAAAAAAAAAAACAAGCTATAATAAATTCATTATTATAAAGGAATTCCACTTAAACTTTAATGCTTTTGCGGTTAATGTATAAAAACACTTAAATCTTCGAGTTGAGACCGCGTTTCGCCCAGATTACAATAGGTTTCTTGAGGGTAGACCCGTCTTTGAAGCTGAACATCACTGTGTAATTAATACGTTAGTTTTTAGGATTCTGAATTGTCTATGTAGTCAATATATTTTTAATCATCATCATCAAGGCTGCTTCTCAGGTGCCGCTGTATGCCAAAGTAGCATCTGTTAGCGATCCGTCTTTTTATTACCTCCGATATATCATTATCTTCGCTAACTAGCGATCCTATGTATACGAAGCCTTTAACTTTTTCAAATATGCACAAGTCCAAAAAGGTTTCTGAAAAATGGCCACCGTCAATGCTCATATATTTGGTTTTAGATACATTTATCGTCCAACTCATCTTTTCTGCTGCAGACCTTAATTTGAGGAAAGCTTCTTCCAGTGCTCTAAAAGACCTACCAATGATGCGCCTGCGTGCTGTAAGGGATCTATCGTCAGCGTTTTTGCACCAATCTGTTGAATATTGTACCAGTGGTCTGGATTGCATCTCGCTCCACTTTTTCAAGATCTGTATTAAAAAGTAGACATACTAGTGCATCTCTCTGTCGCAGACCATTCTTCATGAGAAATATTTCTGAGAGGTCTCCTTGAATTCTGACAGCGCACTGGAAGTCTGCCGAGGTTAGCGCAACCATTCTAACTGACTTTTTAGGGATTTTCATTTCAAACATGGCGTTATATAGCTCCATTCGATTTACACTGTCATACGTAGTTTCAAAATCTATGAATAAATGGTGAATATTTTTAATCAGTTTGTATAAATATATACATTTCTACGTTTTAGCACGTGCAAATACTCCAAGTCCCGTTCTCACTGCTACCATCATGGCAGAGATTAGAAAGAACATTAATATAATATATAAAATAAATATATACAGGAATATACATTATTAAAAACTCATTAGATTCTGAAATATAAAAATACTGAAATCATTTATATAATTTATGATTTTAATGTGGGTAGCCGCCACACATTCTTTATGACTACCTTTCCGCAATATTCTTATGTTTGCAAGCAGCAAAGTTATACCAAATTGAAAACTACATTTCTGGTAACTTGATTAAAATATATATATATACTTTAAGTTTCACTGTATGTTTTTTATTGATTACTTTGATGTACCAGCCATCAAGAGTTATTTTAAACAAGAGAGAATTTAATTATATTTTTCGAAAAAATGCCGTCTTTATCGTCCGAAGTACTTTCTAACAAGAAAATTGCTTATCGTACAGTGAAGTTTATTGTGTCAAGAATTATTAACTAATACCACAACGTTCAAAAGTTAAATCGCGTCAGTTTTCTTTTACCAGAAAATGTTATGACCCCCATAATGGAGTCGTTTGATTCCATAAAGGTTGAAAATAGGGACTGAGATTTGAATGGCTATTGTGTTAGGAATGGAATCTAATATCATCCAACATTTTTTCATACACTAACGGCGATCCTGTATATTGTGCTATAATTTCATTTACTTTTTAAATACAAGCTAAACAATAGCAGATATAATATCATTAATCTTTCCTAGAAAAATGTTTCAAATGAATTTGAAAGGCAATTGTATGCTGTTGCACGGCGGATAGAGGTCCGTATAGGCCTTTCCTATTTCGCCGCACACTTCTTGTATATTAAATGTACTATGCAGTAAGGTGAGAGGGACAGCAAGATCTGCAATAACCAACTTTCAAAGCTAGAAAGAGATTGATGAGTGTTTATAAATAAGAAGAAAATAGTTTACTGTAGAAAAACAAAATTAAAATTTATTTCTTGAATAACAACAAAAAATAATGAGAGAAAAAAAATAATAATATTTCTATGTAATATAAATGAATGAATTTAAATGAAGCAAAGGAAAGTGGCCACTTGTTTGAAAATATTACAATAAGTATAAGTAACGTTCTATAGAACAATAATTAAATTAAAACGTTCTGTTTATAATAAATATATTATATTCTAGCAAAACTGAAAGTTAACTTAATAAATGAATTAAGAAAAAGAAAAAAAGATTTCTAACAATAATAAACAGAATACGTTAAAATTTAAATGAATTAAATTATTAATTGTAATTTTAAATGTAAAATTGTATATTTGCACATAATGCAATGTATTATAATTAGCTGCGTGAATTTATAAAAGCAAAAAAATTACAACGGTGGTGGGTCTTGAACCTGTGCTTTATGCTTATATGAATGGTAATCGCTCACGCTACCACTGTGCTAGCAAGTTATGCTACGATGTAGTTTAAATGTTCCTAGTTATTGAAGCGATGAGTGGCCTGCCATCTATTGGTAGAGTTGTGCATGCGCAAATAATACTCGTACGTCTTTCTTTGTAAAATGTAAGTGCACTTACTTTTTTTTGATGGTTTTCTTTTGTCACCTGTTCAGTTTTCTTCTTGATGTGAAAAGCATCTGCATGAAGCGAAGAATGCTGTGGCGTGCTCCAATGTGGAGAAAAATTAAAAGAAATAACTGAATTGACGTGAAGAAATTGAATCGAATCACTTGACTAGATAACAGCGGTGTATGCGTGTGTGTGTGTGTGCCCTGGGCAAGCTCTAAGCGACTACTGACTGTTGTTCGTGATTTACATGTTACAGTACAAAGTTTACATTTTAGAGAATTTTTAATTTTTAATTTTGTTGACAATCATTTTAAGTTTACTATTATTATTTACTATTTTATAATTTTATATGTGGCCTTAACATACCGCCCACCAAAATTTTATTAAATTTTTACAAGATGCTAATTATTCATTGAGGGGAATTAGGGGGACTAGCTTGGCGACAGGCCGCTTGTAGTTGCCCGAGTTAGTTTTAATTGTGGCGACCCGGACGATGCCATCATTTCCGGGATGTGTTTCCAAGACTCTGGCTAATGGCCAAGATTTTAGCGGTGAGTTGGGCTCTTTGATGATGACTAGATCTCCTACATTAATGTTGGGAATGTCCTTGTTCCACTTCTTCCGTTGTTGAAGAAGATTGAGGTACTCCATCCGCCATCGTCTCCGGAAATGCTGAGTCTTTTGTTGGATGAGTTTCCATCGTTGGACTAAGTTTGAGCTACTGGGAAGTTGCTCCTCAGGTAAGGCAGTTATCGGCCTTCCAATCAGAAAGTGTCCTGGTGTCAGGCACTCCGTGCACTGAGGGTCAGATCCTTGCGGTGCGAGTGGTCTAGAATTAAGAATGCCTTCTATTCTGCAGAGTAGAGTAGCCAATTCCTCGAACGTGAGAGCGTTTTCACCAGTTATCTTGCGTAGAATAGTTTTACAAGATTTCATGCCTGCCTCCCACAATCCTCCAAAATGCGGTGCTGAAGGGGGATTAAAAGACCATTTTATTTCTTGTGGGACTGTGTACTGGACGATTCGCTCTTGCGTTTCTGTCGATCTCATCAACAATATAAGTTCCTCCAGCCGGTTAGATGCGCCGATGAAATTCGTTCCGCAGTCGGAGTACATGTGCGTCGGCTTCCCTCTTCTGCTAATGAAGCGCTCAAATGCTGCAAGGAAAGCGTGTCTGTACTGCACTTTGATACCAGCTCCAGATGCACTGCTTTGGTGGTCATGCAGACAAATAGGCATAGATAAGCTTTTCCAATCGCTGCCTTTTTTCTCAAGGACTCGCGGATGTGAAATGGTCCGCCATAGTCAACGCCAACGTGAGAAAATACCTGACCTTCTTGGAGCCGAGAGGAGGGCAAGCTGCCCATTACTGGAGTCTGCGGAGAGCGTGTAGCCTTATAGCATGTGATGCAGTTGAAAACACGTCGGCGAATCAGCCCTCTCGCTCCAGGGATCCAATATCTACTTTGCAGCATGGTCTGAAGAGATGTGCTCCCTAGATGTAGGTAGGAGAGATGGTAATGATCAATCAGCAGCCTGGTGAAGTGGCAACCGGCCGGGATCAGTAGTGGATGCTTGGCATCAAAAGGTAGGCTGGAATGCTGAAGTCGACCGCCCACCCTGACGAGACGGTCTTGGTCAAGGAATGGACGTAAGGAGCGGAGCGATTTGAGGTCTGCTAACTGACCGCTTGATGTCTTGTATTGGCCTTGTACCAACATAATCAGTAATTTTCCTGCTTTTCTATATTCGGCCACGGATATGGGTCCAATGAGCGATGCACGATGCTTGAGTCTGTCTATGAATCTCAAGGCATTAGCGGTACTGCGTAGTAACTTGGAATAAGAACTGAAATGCTCCATCCAGTCAAGTATGTTTGACTCGTTCGTGATATTGAGCGCCGTGACATTCTTAACCTTCATTTCTGGAAGGCGATCATCAAATTTGGCGACTGGTTTGGCCAGTTGTCTTCCGTAGTGAGGAGCCATGGAGGTCCCGCCCACCATAGCGGATGATTTAGAAGTACTGCTGGTAATGTACCACGAGAGCTACAATCTGCCGGATTGTCCTGGGATGGAGTATAACTCCATTGGCTTCTTTCAGTGTTGTCTAATATTGCGACGACTCTGTGAGCTACGTAGGCATTGAGAGTTTCTGGGGGTGTAGAAAGCCATCCTAACACTACCATGGAGTCTGTAAAGAACCTGGACTCAGCGATTTTCATTTTGCTCATAAGGCTCTTGCAGGATTGAAAGAGACGGCTTAGTAGTAATGCTCCAGAGAGCTCTAGTCGAGGTATAGTGGTTGGCTTTATGGGCGCAAGCTTGGTTTTCGCCTTCAGTAGAGACACCTGAGCACCTTGGCTAGAGATGGCAAGCAGGTAAAGGACTGCGGAATATCCTCGTTGGGATGCATCACTGAAACCTATTATCTTGTGCAGCGTTGCGTCGGATGACGTTAGATAGCGAGGAAGCTTTATCTTACGTAAGCAGCTGAGCTGGTCAAGAAAGAGTTGCCATTTGCTAATAACTTCAGGAGGACCGATTTCGTCCCAACCTATTTTAGCCCTCCACAAATCTTGTAGAAGTGTTTTAGCATAGAAAATAACGGGAGCCAGATATCCCAGCGGATCGTATATGCGCGCAATAGTTGATAAAATGGCCCTCTTTGTAGGTCTCCATGGGGGAGCGCATATTTCATATGAGAAGACATCATCTCTAGGGTTCCACCGTATGCCCAGTACCTTGATCATCGCACAAAGACTTTCATCGCATAAAGTTATGCAGGAATTGCCGATTTCATCTTCTTTTAGGGTATTCAGTAACTCTGGGCAGTTGGATGCCCATTTGCTTAAATGAAATCCTCCTTTGGCTAGCAAAGTGATGAGTTCGTTTTTTAGTTGTATCACCTCCGCTATCGATGACGCTCCTGTGGCTATATCATCCACATATATGTCTTCAAGCAGTGCTCTTGAGGCTAGAGCGTAAGATGCACCTTCATCATATACTAATTGCCTGATGGTTCTCTGTGCTAGGAATGCTGACGCCTTCTCACCGTAGGTGACAGTGCACAATTCGTACTCCTGGATGCTTTCATGTGGGCTGAATCTCCATAAAATATGTTGATACCTTCGATCACTTGGATTCAACAGAATCTGGCGATACATTTTTACTAAGTCGGCTACGAACACGTACGGATGTATTCGCAAGTTGGTGATGACATCGCCAATGTCCAATTGTAGTTTAGGTCCAGAGAATAGATGATCATTTAGAGAACCAGTAGGCGTACTGCAAGAGGCGTCGAAGACAACGCGTAACTTGGTTTGACCCGCTTGTGTCTTAACAACAGAGTGGTGAGGTATAGTGTAAGCCGATGTGCCTGAAGGAACTATCTTCATATGTCCTAACGCTAAGTATTCTTTCATGAAGCTATGGTACTCTTTCCTTAAGGCAGCCTTATTTGCGAGCTTGGCTTCCAAGCTCAAGAGTTTACTCAGTGCTTGTTGTTTCGGATTCGCCAATTTGCTGATTGAATCCTTAAGTGGTAAGGATACGACATAGCGCCCAGAAGGAGTTCTACTATGAGTAGAGGCAAAGTGTGATTCGCATATCTGTTCCTCTTCTGATATTAGAGGCCGCTGGGTTACTTCTTCCATCTCCCAAAATTTCGTCATTACGCTCTCTAACTCCTTAACAGATGGTGCTAAGAGAACAGATGACTCATCAGATGCAGTTGTAGTTTTTGTAGGGCCTCCAGCTATGAAGCCAAATGTGGTCGGCATCAATCTAGGTACTTTAGGAGATATCATGATGGGACGTCCTGTAACGATGTCGTAAAACAAGTCACCTCCAATCAAGAACTCGACTGGCCCTGGTTTCCAGAATTCTTCATCAGCCAAAACGTACGACTTATATAAGGACCGCACATCTAAGGGAAGCGCGTCGTGCGGGAGCTGCCCGGTAATGTGAGAGACTACAATAACTTCCAGGGAGACAGGTTCTCTAGAGTCGGATGTGAGTGTGGAGCGGATGTGACATGTCAGCTTCCCTGAAATGCCACTAAGAGGTGCCTGACCAATCCCTGAAACATTTTGAGTACACGGCTGTTCGGTTAAGCCTAATCTTCTTACACTGTCTGCAGTGATAAATGAGTGCTGGCTTCCGCTGTCAGTGACGGCACGGATTCTTTGGTAAGCGCCTTGAGCGTCCTGGATTTCAATTATAGCAGTGCCTAACAATACCTCATTCGGATGGCCATGACTCCCTAGTGTTATTCCGCTCGTGCTGGGAACTACCGCCGAATGTGGCTGAATGGTGCGTTCCTGTTGCGGAAGGTGCAGCCATGAATGGTGATCTTGAGCACAAACTTGACATCTCCTCTGCGAACTGCATCTATCCTTTGAATGCTTGCTAGAGAGACAATTAGTACAACCCTTCCAGCCCTTCAAGAAGGCTAGCCGTTCGGATGGCGAGGATTTTCTGAATAGTTCACATTGGTACAAAGCGTGAGCTGCCTTGCAGACTGGACAAGATATGCGTACAACCTTTGTCCTGGTACTAGGCGTTTTGCTCCTGGAACCTTGCTGGGGGTTGTCAGCTTTGTTGTCTACCAGAAGAGAGGCTTTGGATATGTTTCCTTTGCTACTCGATGGATGATAGGCGGCTCTAGGCTGGTTGGGTAAAGAGTTCGTATCTTCATTGGTTAATTCAGAAGACCTCAATTCCACTCGGATGAAATCGATAAGATTTTGATAAGTAGGAAATTCTGTGCGAGCATATTGTGTCTCAAAGGCAGTCCTGGTACCCCTGTCCAGACAACGTAGGACAAGGTATAAAAATAAGAAGTCTTCCCCGTTGGGAATTTTCAGCTTTTTGAAGGAATCGATACTTTCTACTACTGTGGTTAAAAGGTGCTTTATACTGCTGGTGGATGGCCGACCTTTGAACGGAACAAAGTCTAACACCGTCTTCAAATATTTGTGTCCCAATCTTCGCTTGTCATTATATGTGGAGTTGAGCAGGTTCCAAGCTTGAGAATAGTTTGCCTCTTCTAGCTCGATTCCCTTTATTAAAGTGAGTGCTGGTCCTTTCAGACAGGAAATAAGGAAAAGGAATTTCTCAATGCCTGATAACGCAGCATCTGAGTGAACAAGTGCGTTGAAGGTATCACGGAAGAGGGCCATTCGGCTTGATTCCCATCGAAGCTTGGAAGATTTATTTGCGGATATTGCGCTTTGATTATGCGAGATTCATTAAGCCCCGTAGACTGTCCGGCAGCAGAAGGTGCAGCTGCAGCAGAAGAGGGAGTGGGGTTCATGTGATGCTCATAAATCGCACATGCTTCATAATAATATCGCTCTACAGCCTGTTGCAATCCTTTATCTTGCTGTGAAGGAAAAAGGCTGGTTTCCTCCCATGAGGCTATAAGCTCTATTATGCGGTCCCAAGTGGCATGAAAGTTGTCGAAATAGGAATCTAGCTTCTTATACATTCCTTTAAACAAGAACAATTGCGATTTATCTTCAGTAATAGAGCGCCCTTGCTCTACTATTGTCTTAATTTTATGCGCCAAACTCTGGAGTTTCGTCCTCAAAGGGGAGAGCACGGCGGCTTGCTCGGGCTTAAGATTCTCCATTGGAATGGGCCAAGTTAAATCAGAAAAATTTGAGAAAGAAAGAAAGCAAATCAATTACCCACAAAGAAGTAGACAATTATAAATGGAAAGTTATAAATAAAGGGGAAATGATAATATTGAATACAAAGGCTAAATTAATTGAGCACCCAAATTTTTAAGCAAACTAAATGAGTGGAAGAAATGTTAAAGCCTTGAAAGTACAATAAATCTGCATAAAAAATAAAGTGAAAATGGAATCAAAATTAAGAGAACAAAAATTAAGAAATAAATAATTGTTAAATGTTTACAATATGAAATAAATAATTAGATCTAAATATATTATATTGTAAGGAAATTGGGTATTGCAGAGTCCTGCCTTTACAGAATAAGTGTCCCGGTTCGGGCGCCAAAAAGAATGTTGCACGGCGGATAGAGGTCCGTATAGGCCTTTCCTATTTCGCCGCACACTTCTTGTATATTAAATGTACTATGCAGTAAGGTGAGAGGGACAGCAAGATCTGCAATAACCAACTTTCAAAGCTAGAAAGAGATTGATGAGTGTTTATAAATAAGAAGAAAATAGTTTACTGTAGAAAAACAAAATTAAAATTTATTTCTTGAATAACAACAAAAAATAATGAGAGAAAAAAATAATATTTCTATGTAATATAAATGAATGAATTTAAATGAAGCAAAGGAAAGTGGCCACTTATTTGAAAATATTACAATAAGTATAAGTAACGTTCTATAGAACAATAATTAAATTAAAACGTTCTGTTTATAATAAATATTTTATATTCTAGCAAAACTGAAAGTTAACTTAATAAATGAATTAAGAAAAAGAAAAAAAGATTTCTAACAATAATAAACAGAATACGTTAAAATTTAAATGAATTAAATTATTAATTGTAATTTTAAATGTAAAATTGTATATTTGCACATAATGCAATGTATTATAATTAGCTGCGTGAATTTATAAAAGCAAAAAAATTACAACGGTGGTGGGTCTTGAACCTGTGCTTTATGCTTATATGAATGGTAATCGCTCACGCTACCACTGTGCTAGCAAGTTATACTACGATGTAGTTTAAATGTTCCTAGTTATTGAAGCGATGAGTGGCCTGCCATCTATTGGTAGAGTTGTGCATGCGCAAATAATACTCGTACGTCTTTCTTTGTAAAATGTAAGTGCACTTACTTTTTTTTATGGTTTTCTTTTGTCACCTGTTCAGTTTTCTTCTTGATGTGAAAAGCATCTGCATGAAGCGAAGAATGCTGTGGCGTGCTCCAATGTGGAGAAAAATTAAAAGAAATAACTGAATTGACGTGAAGAAATTGAATCGAATCACTTGACTAGATAACAGCGGTGTACGCGTGTGTGTGTGCCCTGGGCAAGCTCTAAGCGACTACTACTGTTGTTCGTGATTTACATGTTACAGTACAAAGTTTACATTTTAGAGAATTTTTAATTTTTAATTTTGTTGACAATCATTTTAAGTTTACTATTATTATTTACTATTTTATAATTTTATATGTGGCCTTAACATATGCGAATTAATGAAAATCGTTTCACCTACTTTCAAAAAAATGAAAAAAAAAGGATTTCTGTAAGAAATACTTCTGCTGATGGATGTAGACCGAAAATCTCTATTTCAAAACATGTACTTCTTTTATCTGGAAAGTATTTACATACTACGTTTCCTATCAGAAACATTTTCCGTTGTAGGCTGCTTCATTTTGTGGCCATCGACCGGTTTCGGGCGTTCGCCCATCTTCAGGATGGGTTTTTTAGACAGTGGGACAACACAGACTAGCATAGAGCAAATTCAATTTACACTAGTTGACCACAAAATGAAGCAGGCTACCACGGAAAATGTCTCTGATGCTTTCCAGCCCTGCGGAACCAACCACCAAAACATCTACGTTTCCTATCACTTATATTAGGTTACCGTAAAAAATTAATAGGTCACATGACAACGCTACCTAAAATATTTTGAAATGTAGTTAACATTCTGACAAGATAAATGGTACTAAAGCCCACAGTTGGACCATTTACTCCGGTGTTTTATCTCACATTAGCCCACTATCACTAAAAATACACGACTAATGAGAGATATTTCTAATCCTTGGTTCAGTCCCAGATTCCATGCTCCTATCTTAAGGAAATATTTACGTGCATAATTCTCAAAAGAAAACGGAAGTGTATTAAATTCGTGCAAAATCCCAACGTGAAGCGGGTGGAAAAAGTTATATGGAGTCGTTTGATTCCATAAAGGTTGAAAATAGGAACTGGGAATGGCTATTATGTTAGAATGTAATAATCTAATATCATCCAATATTTTTTCATACACTAACGGCGATCCTGTATATTGTGATGTAATTTCCTTTTCTCTTTAAATACAAGTTAAACAATAGCCGATATAATATCATTAATCTTTCCTAGAAAAATGTTTCAAATAAATGTGATAGGTTTCTCGCAGCAAGCATTCCAGGTTTAAGGGAAATCGTTGCAACCGTTTACGAGAAAATTCCAAAAAACTCAGCAATCCAGTATGGAAAATCGCACTTTTAATTGACAGATTTTCATCAAATTTCGAATTCTATCAATGCGGTGGTAGTACCTAAACGGAATACCAAGTTTGAGCTTCCTGCGACTTTTTGTTTTTGAGTTGTTCTGTTAAAAAACACACACCCTTACAGACCAATCGCTAAAAACATTTTTTTCTTATCCAGGTGACCCCAAAACATGTGTTTCCTGAAAACTCAATTTCGAAATCCTTTATTTTAGTAGGAGTAACGGAAAGTAAAAAATGAATATAAAAGTATTTCTTGATCGTTGATGAATTATGTTATGATGAAATTTGGTGAGTTTAGGTCAAGAACGAAACATTCAATTATGCCAACGTTTCAACAGATTTTTCTGGTTTTATCAAGGCTTTAATATATAAATAGTCTTAAAGTTGTGGAAAAAGAATTTTTAGTGTACATACAACATTTTTTACATCACAGAAACATCAAATAAGAAAATTAAGGGTTAATAGTTGCTTGTAATTAATCATTTACAGAAAAAAAAAGATTGTTCATTGTTCATGATGATTCAATTTCATTTTTTTCGTGTATAGATGATTTAATACAAGCAACTAGTAACTGTTAATTTTCTTTTTTTATACTTCTGTGATGTAAAAATGTACACTACAAATTCATTTTCCACATCTTTAAGACTATCTGTATATTAAAGCCTTGAAAAAGACACATCTGTCGAAACATTGGCATAATTGTATGTTTCCTTCTTGACAGATCCTCACCAAATTTCTTCATAACAAAAGTGAATTAAAATTAAATTAAATGGAAAATGGTCATTAATACAAATTTGTTGGTTATTCTAACTCTCAAATACAAAGTGATTAATGTAAAACAAAACCAATAACAAATAAATAAATATTGTAAATTGTTTTATTGCAATCGCTGTAAATGGAATCCATTATATTACATTAATAATGAATTAATTTATTTTGTGATTAAAGTGAGAAACAACTTGTTGATTGATCTGTTAATTTTGTTCAAATAAAATGTCCAAATATTTTTGTAATCAATGAATAATAGAGATTTAATAAGTATGACGCTCTACGTATTTTTGGAATTGCAACCTACAAGTGTTTGGGCTATTACAGCGAATATTTTGTTACAAATATAAATCTTACAAATGTATAATATAACAAATTCTTTTTTATTTAAGATTATGCTGTAAGCCAGGCATGTGCCCAGATAAGATTTTATCCGGCCCTTGGAACAACTTTCAAATCATACACACACGGCCCTCAGAAACTTAAAGATATTTTAACTTGTATTTTAGTTATTTCACAAAGTTTAATGAAATTTTTCTTGAAGTAATATAATTAATTACTATTTATTTGTCGATCCATATCCCAAACTTAAACCAAGAACATTATTTATGATAAATTTTATTCTATATATATATATATATATATATATAAAAATAAGAACCGTAAAAATGATGGATATATGCTCACATTCAATTTTATAATCCGGCCCGCGTTTTGATGTGATTTTTGCTTCCTCGCCACAGGTCTTAGCTAAGTTGCACATGCCTGCTGTAAGCAGGTGGTTATGTATAAAATGTTCCTGAAACTGACTAAAATAGACATTAGTGGCAATATGAAATAAAAGAGAATAAACATAATATAAAGTGTAAAAGATGGCACAATTTTTGACAATTACATTAATTGAAATATGATTTATAATTTTTAATTATAATGTATAATTTAGCAGATACATTAGTTTATTGGCTAAATTTTTACTTTCTCTTACACCTATTACAGGTTTTCGGGGGCCCCCTGAATACGAAAAAAATGTTTTTAGCGAATGGTCTGCCTAATGTGTTTGTCAGAGAGAGCTTATTAACAGAATATCTTAAAAACGAAAAGTTGCACGAATTCAAAGTTTGTATTCCATCAGGCACGAAGATTTCGAGCAAAATTCATCAACCAGAAGGGCGACTTTAGATTGGAGTTTTTAGTTTTTCGTCATTTTCTTGGAAAATGGCACCAACGATTTTGTTTACAATTTGTATTCTATCCACAAATATATATGCCTATCACGTTTATTTGTATAATATTCCCATAAAAATTGAATTTGTGGGGTTCGGGGGGAACAGTAGCGTTATGCTTTCCTCTAAAGTACCACTTCAGTTGAATACATATAGTTTTACCACCTACACACAGAAAGATAATACAAAGAAGCATTGATAGAATTCCAAATTTGAAGAAAAACCAGTTTACCGAAAGTCTAATTTTATAGAATACATTTTTGAGTTTCTTGGAATTCTCTGGAAAGCGGTTGCAACGATTATCTTGGTATACTTGCTGCATGCATAGAAACGTATCACTTTTATTTGAAACATTCTCATAAAAAATTGATTTTGGAGGAGTATTGTGGTTTGTCAGTTAGTTTAAAATAAATGTGCTCAAGCATTGTTACTTTTGACACAGAGCTTAACATAAGGCCGCTCAGATATACCATTAAAATCCCCACCACAATTTTTATGGCCAGCCTAACTAAACATTGTAACGTTGCAATTTTAATGACAATTTCTTGATTAAATTGTACTATGTAATGTAGGAGAGAGTCATGTGAGTGTTTCATACAAGATTTTTTTGAATTTATTTTATCACTTCTTTAGCGTAATTGGTAATGTCATTACTGTTTTTTATGACTGCAGAAGGCCGTAATAGCTGTACCCACCTTATTGACAACTTGCTAATATCACCTAGATGTACAGTCTCAAGTGGATTTTTCACCCATTAATCCATGTAAAATATTTTTGGGAGTATTCGAAACATGTAACTGCTTTGCTATTGTTCTCAAATTTTGCAGGATTTGTATTATTCTTTTTTTTATATTTTTTGTCTTAGCTGAGAAAAGAAGAGAATGTAAAGAATTGGTAACAATTTTCATATTGCCTTTGCGATTAGAATTAAACTGAACAGGAAGGAATATTTTTATCATTTAGTTTAGACATGACATTATATTAACAAATTATGTTATTATTTGATTGCATCATTTTATGATATGTGTTAGATTGGTTCAGATTCTTGACGAATGATACCGCTGAGAATGTAGCTACACATTTAAACAATTTTTTGTAGTTCAATCTTTTCCAATTATAATTCTTCCGAGACAACATTTGCATTGTTTACCCAAATATCATAACATAAAAATAACGATTACCTTGTACTTTACACTGGTCATGCATTTTTAATCATTTATTAAAGGTTTGAGTAATTAAAAGCAGTTAAGATGTTCTATTAAATAAACAAGATACTCTTAGCCATTGTATATTAATAATTCAAATTTGACAAGTAAATAAATGATTTATCACTGTCAAAAGATTGAAAACTCTCTTAGGGTTTTCCACTAAAATAATGCTATCATAAATATTTTTATAGGACAACACATATAACCACTTCTAAATTCATCAAAATTGTAACTTCAGAAAAATAGATTTTTTTTAATAATTACACTTACAATACAATACAATCTATATCAACAACTTTTTAAGGAAAAACTGGTTGAGTTCTCCGCTTTGAAACTGTTGAAATCTCCGATCATATGCTGCACAGCACATAATTGTTCTCATGATGACCGCATCAAAGAAATTAAATTCTGGCTGCGAAGCAAACACTTTTATTTATTTGTTGTTGTTATATTATCAGTATTGCTATTTTAGAAACGCTTCAGTTTTCTTCGCGTGTTAATGACAACTGAGTTGTTAAACCTAAGTATTTACAAAAGTTAACTATTTCTATTTTTTCCAGAATTTTTTTTTAATAACTTTCTACCATTTCTAAAAACCATTTTTTTTTTCTTTTACACAAATTAATTGACAGATTTCACATCTCTGAAATCTGAATTTAGCCAGTCTGTTGATCATGAATTGAAGAGCATGGATGTCCAGAGACAGCATAACAATATCATCTGCATAGAAAAGTGCCTAACGCTTATTCCACCAACAAACAGTCCTCCAACAACAAATTGGGGTAAATCATTCAGAAATAGTTTAGGAATGGAAAAAGGAGGCACCCTTGTTTGATGCCGATTCGGGTAAGCAAACTATTGGTAACGCCATTATTCGTCCAAACACATAGTAATAAAGATTTTTGCAGTATATTTACAAATTTGTAAGAAAGGTCAAGAGTAAACAGTTTGTAATAGAAAGCATGCACGTCAGAAGAATCAACGGTTGACTTAAAATCCACAAAAAACAAATATACCTTTTATTTGTGCAGTTATAATTTTAACAATCCACATAAAACATATGGACCTATTGATATTTCCAAATAAAGTGAATGTATATAATAAATTTCTTGTTATTAGTTTATTTTTTCAATTAACCATCAGAATTCAGGAAGTATGTTAAATCAAATAAGTTAATGAGTTGGTAATAAAGTTAAAGTAAATAACAATAATAATAATAATAATTAATACAATAATAAATGAAAACAGTAATGTTTCAAAAAAAAAGTGTAGCTGCGCCCACACCTGTGGGCTAGTGTCTATCACTACAAATGAAGCTACTACGTACACAACAACAAAAATCTTCTTTATTTAGTTCTCTGTATGTTACAGGTAATGCAGTGCGAACTTGACTGGCTTCTATCTAATTTTATTATTCTGGCTATATATATAAAAACATATGGTCTCTGGTATTTTTTCTGTTATATCAAAAAAATTAAATTAAAAAACAAACAAACAAAACAAAAACGCCAGGAAGCCCTGGCTGGAAAATCGCGATGAGAATGACCTGGGGGCAAGCCGCCACAGAGCCTTCCCTAGTAGCGTGCGGGCGCGCTACGATGGTTTGCTGATTCTTCTGCGCCGCTGAGCAGGTGGGCCGGCTTGACCCGATCTAATGCTACCTTCTGTTCCCTTCCGTTCTTGACGATGGTAACCGTTTTTTCTGCTCTCGCCAGTACTCGGTAGGGACCTTCGTATACTGGCGCCAAGGCGGGAAGCAGCCCTTCCCGTCGCAGGAGTATGTGGGTGCATGTCGCCAAGTGCGCGTGCACAAATGGGTGCGGGGTGCTGTGCCATGTTGCTGGTACTGGTCGCACTCGCTCCAACATGCGTCTTAGCTTTGTGACCCAGTTTTGCGCCTGTGTGGGTGTACCCGCTTGCTTGTCGGGACTACCTGTTATCAGCTCCCCCGGTAGCCTCAGTGTCGTGCCGTACGTAATTTCTGCTGGTGACATGCCTGTGTCCTCTCGAACCGCCGTTCTCAGTCCCAATAGGACCGTGGGCAGAAGTTGCGTCCATCGCCCGTCCTCGTGACATCTCAACGCCGTCTTGAGGGTTCTATGCATGCGCTTTACCATGCCGTTCGCTTGCGGATGATAGGCTGACGTGTGATGTAACCTTGCCCCGGTCACCCGGGCTAGCTCCTTGAATAGTTCGGAAGTGAACTGGGTGCCCTGATCGGTTGTGATGTCGGTAGGGCAGCCGAATCTGCTCACCCAGCTGCCGTAGAAAGCATTTACAACCTCGCTGGCGGTGATGCCGGCGAGAGGTACTGCTTCTATCCACCTAGAAAACCTATCTATGCAGGTAAGGCAATATCTCCGCCCCTGAGATATAGGCAGTGGCCCTATCAAATCCATATGGACGTGAGCGAATCGTCCATGTGGGGGGTGAAATGCTTGCAGAGGCGACTTTGTGTGCTGTGTGCAGAGGCGACTTTGTGTGTCTTGCTCTTTTGGCATGCCATGCAAGTTCTGACCCATGCTTGGCACTGCTTCTGTAATGAGGCCATACGAATCTCTGCTGACCGCTCTTGCCGTCGCCTTGGGGCCGGTGTGCGCTAGCTCGTGGACTAGCCGTATGACTGCGTCCCGGTGCTTTACTGGAACAAAAGGTCGGGGCTGTCCGGTGGATAGGTCGCATATGATGGTACCGATGCCTGTGGGTACTGGCAGGTCTGTCAGCTGCAAGGCGGAAGTGTGTTGCGTGTACTTGCGTAAGTCCGGGTCGGTGAGTTGGAAAGTTTGCCATTTGCGCGTAGTCAAGTCCTGGTTGTGTGTTGATGGTTGCTATCCTCGATAGCGTGTCTGCGACTGTATTGTGTTGACCGTGAATTGCCGTATATCGGATGTAAATTGTGCAATGTATGTCAAGTGTCGTACTTGACGTGGTGAGGCTTTGTGAGGTTGTTGTGTCAGGGCGTATGTCAGCGGTTTGTGGTCTGTGAAGAAAGTAAATTGACGTCCTTCTACCCAGTGCCTGAATGTTTGATGGCCGCGTACGCTCCTAATAGTTCCCGGTCATAGGCGCTGTATTTTTTTTCGGTTTCGCTGAGCCTTCTCGAGTAGTACGCGAGTGGTTGTCGTTTCGCGTCCATTATCTGGTATAGCGCCGCTCCAATGGCCACGTCCGAGGCATCCGTGGTCAAATGTAGGGTTGGATTGGTAAGCGGGTGTGCGAGCTGCGCCGTATTGTTCAGTGCCTGTATACACTGTTGAAATGCTGCTTGCGTGTCAGGGGACCAGTTAATCGGGCGCCTGTCTTTGCGTTTGCTGTTCTTAAGGTATTGCAAGAGAGGTGCCTGTAGGTCCGCGGCGTGCGGAATGAAGCGCCTGTAAAAGTTAATGATTCCTAGGAATCTGCGGAGCTCCTCAACCGTTTTGGGCTGTGGAAACTGTGCTATAGCGTCGCACTTTGTTTGCGTTGGCTGAATGCCGTCCTTTGACACTATGTGCCCTAAAAATTCGACCCGCGGCTTTCCGAACTGGCATTTGGCTGCGTTGATCGTAGACCGTATGCCGTTAATCGCTGTAGGAGTTGCCTGAGGTGGTGTTGGTGCTGGGCTTCGTCAACCGACGCGACTAATATATCGTCGATATAAGCATAGCAGAAGTCCAGCCCTCGTATTATATGGTGTATGAATCGCTGGAATGTCTGGGCCGCGTTTCTAAGTCCGAAAGTCATCCGCGGAAACTCGTACAGCCCAAACGGCGTGATTATCGCGGTTTTGGGAATGTCTTGCGCGGCCACTGGTATCTGGTGGTAGGCCCTCTCTAAGTCTACGGTGGAGAATACTGATTTTCCCGCCAGCCCGCTGGCAAAATCCTGGATGTGCGGGAGGGGGTATCTATCCGGCACCGTGTGCGCATTTAATTGCCTATAGTCTCCGCATGGTCTCCATTCCTCGTTTTTCTTTCGCACCATATGTAATGGGCTGGCCCAATGACTGTTGGAAGGTCTACAGATCCCCGTTCTACCATGATGTCGAATTCCGCTTTAGCGGCTTTGTACTTATCTGGTGGGAGCCTGCGCGGTTTCGCGAATGTGGCTGGTCCTTTGGTGGTGATAGTGTGTTCCACTTGATGTCCTGGGGCGTGACGGAACGCTGAAGCTGTGGTTACTTGAGGGTACTCTTGTAGCAGCGCTTCATAAGCGCCCCCTGTCTCTAATGAGTGTAATGTGTGGGCGGTAGGCATCGTTGGCCTACTATGCCTGTCTGTGCATGCGTGTAAGAGTTGGTGCTTGAGGTCTACCATCCACCCCTGCGCGGTAAGCAAGTCGGTGCCTATTATCGGCCTCGCAATGTCTGCGATGTAGAAGGTCCATTGTGCCTTGAGGCCCTTCCCTAAATCGATTGCCATTGATTTTGTTCCGTAGACCTTGATGGTCGTACCGTTGGCCGCTGTTATTGCGTGCGTGGAAATGCGTGAGGTCGCGTCTACTTGTGTGGGTAGTATGGCCGAGACTTCCGCACCCGTATCTACCAAGAACGTGAGTCCAGAATGTTGGTCTGTAAGGTACAGGCGGCTTTGGTTGGAGGCCAGGGGGCTTGCCGCCTCTAGCGCCTGGCCCAGCTGTTTCCCTGCGGATATTCGCATGGATGTGCGCACTTGCGTGCCCTGGCGCCGAATCGCGCGTGGAAGAAACAGTAGTGTGGTTTACGCTTGGACATGGTAAGTGCTTTCATTTGTTCTGAAAGCCTGTTGATTTGATGTTTTATTTGTGTGATCTCGGATGTCGTTTCCGTTGTCGTGGTGTTGCTTCGTGGGGGGCACGGTCTTTGACGCCTGCGATTTCTGTATACTCTGCGGTATCGCAGGGCGCCTTTGCTGTAGCCGTGTTGTGTGTAATGCCGGGGCCGTGGTGTATGTCGGGTGCGGCGGTGTCTACGGGTGCTACAGATTTAGCATGCTTTAGTGCAAGAATGCGGTCTGCCATCTGTGCCAGCTCGTCCAAAGGAGTGCCGGGTCGCTGCGCTACGATTATGGCCCCCACTGATTCTGGTAATTTCGACATCCATATGTGTTCTAGCACAGCGTCTCCGGCCGCTGTTCCCGCTGCTAGCCTTCTGAGGTCACTCAGCAACGCTGAGGCCGTCGGTCCCCCAGCTCCCCAACGGAGAACGGTACTGTCATACCTGAGGAGGAGAAATTGCCTTAGCCTAGCATACTCACCGTCTTCTGCTGGTGTCTGTGCCATGACCTCCGTCGGCAGCGCGGCTGCGATGCATGTAAACTTATCGGCTTCGTTCAGGATTCCTGCCTGCCCCATGACGAGCTCACATTGCCGGAGCCATGTATCTATAAATTCGCTGCAGAAGTGGGGCATCTTTGGGGTTGCTCTTTGCGACGTCTCGGGCCAGTTGTTCGGTTGCAATACCATAGGCTGCTGCCTTGGCTCAGATGGTGTCGTTTGCTCTCCCTCCCTTAGGCGGCGTCCGCTTCGTCCGAGTGTTTCTTTTGGTTGGCATGTTTCGCTGTGTCCCTTATGGCTTTAGCTATTTATCGTTATTAGCTAGCTACGTTTTTTTTTTTGGTTTACGAGGCTTATATTTTCTATTTCCGCTATCGCTTGGAAAAAAAAATATATTCAATTAAGTTACTTAATCATATGGTGATTTCCAATGTTATAATGTAATTTTGAAACTTTGAAACAAATATATTGGAATTTTTTTTTTTTGTTGGTTTGTGCTTTGACGCTGAGGAAATTGGCTTTACATACCCTTGGTTTCTTCCTTATTATATGGGTGTCCGGTTTAGCTTCTATTTTTTCTTCGGGGTCACCAGTTTCTGGCTGCGCCCACACCTGTGGACTAGTGTCTATTACTACAAATGAAGCTACTACGTACACAACAACAAAAATCTTCTTTATTTAGTTCTCTGTATGTTACAGGTAATGCAGTGCGAACTTGACTGGCTTCTATCTAATTTTATTATTCTGGCTATATATATAAAAACATATGGTCTCTGGTATTTTTTCTGTTATATCAAAAAAATTAAATTAAAAAACAAACAAACAAAACAAAAACGCCAGGAAGCCCTGGCTGGAAAATCGCGACGAGAATGACCTGGGGGCAAGCCGCCACAAAAATCATTATCTTATACTGCTTTTATCATCTTCTTTTGAGTGAAACGACTGAATAATCGTCGATATATTATCATTTTCCCTTCAGATCGTGAAAATCTCTTTTAGTCATGTTTATTATACTTTTAGTCATAAAGTTTATTTACTTTATTTATTTGTTTATTTTTTTTAAAACTTATTTCCTTGTAAAAACACTGACTTAAACCTGATACAAATCAAATTTCTATTACATATGTTGTTTTATTATTAATATTATTAACAATCGTGAATTTTCTTTATATATATATATATATATTCTTCTACTAATAACTGTATTGTTTCATTGTTTAGTTTTTCATTCTTGTATTGTATTCATTCATAAATACATATGTTTTAAGTGGGAAAATTAAATGCCAAAAATCAACAATTTTATGAAACCAATCTTTATTTTATTTTTTCTAGATATTCAAAGTGCAATTCTGAAATTTTCCTTATATCTTACCACATTTCTTTTCAAGTATCCCTCAAATAAATTTCTGCTGTGGTCAACCAAAATTGTAAAAAAAATAAAAAATAAATAAGAAAACATAAGTAGATAAATATATCTTTTCACTAAATACACTGATGTACAAGATATACAAGGTACAAGAAATATGTATAACAATTCTCAGTGAGCATTACTTTCATAAAATAACGATACAGTTATTTGCTTTTTCTCAAAAAAAAACTAATTTTAATGAGTAACTTCGGTAAATAATAAAGTCCAAAAAGAATAATAATAAAATAAGTAAATTAGTATATCTTTTTGATCTATTTAGAACTATCTGAAGAACATTTTATTACTGGGCAAAAAAGTTAACGTATCTTTCTTCATCATAACAAACGGTTTCAATTGCTTCCACTGCTTTCTCAACAGCCAGACTAGGAACGTCACACATATTTATGAATTTTTGTAAATGAATGCGAACATAAGGATTCTAAGGGGGATAAAGGCCACATAGGCTTAGGTCCCGCGCCATTAGGCACCTGAATTACAATAAGGATTCTAAAATATTAAAATATTTTGATTAACATTCGTTAAACTACCTTAGCAAGATGCTAGTAAAAATATAAAAACGAGCAATACTTTTGGTATTTTGAACCATTTATTTGAAAACAAGGAGTAAAGTTTCTTGTAACAAGGGAAATTTTGTTTGTTAAGAGAGTGCTTTCCAATCCTTATATTTCTTTTGCATCTTCGTCAAGATCTAACAAATTATTAATAATCTTCTCTACCACTGCATCAACTTCCGATCGTTTCTATAAAAGAAGCCTATTAAAAATGGAAGTGAATATATTAGAGAAATCATATTAATAAAATATAAATTACATTACCATTTCAAGAGAACGTAATTTTGTTTCCAGTTCTTTCCTCTTACTGCCCATGCTTGTATTTTTCAAGTTGGTTCAATAAAATTTGAACCAACTTATAAATTCTGAATTAATTTTTTCGATAATAGCGTAAATATTTTTAGCTTTTAGACATAAACAATTTCAAAAATATGCTACGCACTGTAAATTTTTAGCGACGAAAAAGTCGATGTGAAATTTTCAATTAATATTGAGTATTTAACACATCAATATTTTTCTCCAAAATGCGCCCTGGACAAATGTCTGGGTTGCCCGCCTCTAGAGCGGGCGCTACCCAGCGCTCTCATGCAAGAGAGCTGGAACATTCTTGGTAATTAGATCGTTAGATGTAATGAGGGTCATCTTTTAACTGGTTATATCTCTCAGATTTGGAAAATTACAAGGGTCGCATTAATTACTAACTCAGTGAAATTGGATTATTAAGACCCTAGGGTTACATATCAATCAGCGTTACATCCGTACAGAAAGGCTGATGAATCTGAATTTAATGGAGACAGATATAAATTTCAAGTTTCTAGACGATTAACATCAACATCGAGCATTCAGTTAGGTTTTGACATCTCGTCTATAAGAAAACAGTACTCTGGATAATGCCCAACCACTGGATAGAACTCGATTTAGATAAAAAATAATTTTTACTATTTACATTTGGCTTAAAGAAAGTAACATTCAATTATGCCAACTTTCGACAAAGTTTCCTGTCTTTACCAAGGCTTTAAAAAAAAAAACAATACAATGAGTAACCACAATGCTTTAATAATACTGTACAATCCAGAATAATAATAACAATAACAAAAACAAAAAAAATGTAAAAAATAATATTAGAACTTACATATAGATAGTCGTGAAGATGTGAAGAAAGAATTTTTAAACATACACATTTTTACAATCAGACCTCGTTTACCCGATAGACTGTACACAATGTCCAGCTGTTTATGTTGGTTAAACTATACAATACTTAAAAAACAGAATGTACCAACATAAATACGACTGCAGAAATAAAAATGATAAAGACAACATTACTTCATTGACGAAACATTTAGGGGAAAAAAGTCATAAATTGATTTTTCTAAAACAAAAATACTAGCAGGAAAAAAATAAATATATTAGAAATGATATATATAAAAAAAAAAAAAAATTGTGTTAATTTTCGTAATGATATTATGAATTTGTCCGCGTTGTATAACAGTTTTTTCAAAACATACCCTTCTAGAATTCGCTTTCACCTACCCCATCCTTAAAAATTTCCCCAAATCCCTTTCACTTGCCTATTCAACCTACTTTCATTTCTGTAGATGATTTAAGACAAGGCACAAGTAACTTTTAATTTTCTTTTTTATGTTTCTGCGATGCAACAAATGTGTAGTTTAAAAATTCTTTCTCCACATCTTCACGACTATCTATATTGTAAGTTCTAATATTATTTTTTAATATATTTTTGTTTTTGTTACAGTTATTATTATTCCGGATTTTACAGTATTATTAAAGCATTGTAGTGCCTCATTGTATTGTTTTTTTAGATTAAAGCCTTGATATAGACAGGAAACTCTGTCGAAACATTGGCATAATTGAATGTTTCTTTCCGATCCTCATCAAATTTCTTGATAACATAATTTATCAACGGTTAACAAATATTTTATACCTGGGCTTAAAGTTCAGTAATCTTATAAAAATTTTGAAAGCAAAAGTCTATTACTTACAAATATTAGCGTTGACACTTATGATAAAATTATACTTACTATTTAAGTCATCATCCAGAAGATTATCAAACATGGAACCAGAGTAACAGGCTTCAATATAAAGTATCATCTGAAATCATTTACAATTATAACTAAAATTTAAACGCTTATTTAGAACAATTATAACGTATTATATGCATCAAATTCTTAAGGAAAGATATATAACAAAATTAACATAGTTCACTACCTTGGCAAATTGATGTTTGTGTGTCATACTTTTGAGAGCTTTAATCAGGTCATCTGCAGCCAAATTATCATCCGGGAAACATATAACACCTGGGCCACCATGATCAACATGATCATTTGGACCACTAAAAGAATAAGTATATTGTTAATGGAACTGTACATTGTTCTGAAATAAAGTGAGTCTAATATCGTACCATATCTAGAACAGCCTAAATACAATTTGCTCAGAAATGTTTCAAAAATCGTTGGAGCTGTTTTTGAAATAAATCGCAATTAATTTAAGAATCCTCCATTAAACCCCCTTGAATTTCCTAAAAGGAGTATCACAATTTAGATTCCTGCTATTTTCTTTTGAATCATAATGACGCATATGCATAATGATGGATTTCTTTGAACATTTAGTTGACTGAAGTACATACAATGATAGGTGGAACCATGTATTATAGTGGTTGACTATTAATAGGAGCTCCAGACCACCAAGCTTGCACTAATCCTAACTAAAATAAACAGTTGGTTTAAATGTAAACTAACGTCATAAATATTGCAAATCAAATTGGCAGATTATTTATAAGTATTTGGTAACCCAAATAAGTTCCGGGTAATTCAATTTACTCGAAGGGGAAGATAGTATGTTTTCCCAGGCTGTTAGGCACTTCCGTACAGATTAGTAAATCGGTGAAGTTCCTTGGAGTAGTACTCGATAGCAAATCGAACTGGTCGGAACATGTCAAGACACAGCATCAGAAGGCAGTAATTTCCTTTTGGCAATGTCGAAGAATTGTTGGTAAAAACTAGGGGATTTCTTCCAAGATGGTGTTCGTGATCTATTGTGTAGTTATTACACCTAGGTAATATGCGGCTTTGGTGTTATGGCATTGCATTGAGATACGATCCGATAGGTAGCTGCTTGAGGATATTCAATGCTTGGCTTGTCATTTCGGACCACGCCAACCGCATCTATGGAGACATTATTGGGGATTCCACCTCTCTTTGTGGAAGTGAAAAACCTGGCAATAAAAGCTTTTTACAGAATTAAACAGGCAGTTTTCTGTCATCTAGTCATTGTCATTACATCATTTATCGAGAGACGCTTTTAAGGGTTCCCATTTCAGGTTTCCCATTGGATAGGGTATAAAGACTTTTGTTTTTGATCACTCCTACAGTAAGTATCAGGTTACCTTCAAGGGAAGATTGGTTAAGATTGGGTCCATTTGGTGTGATATTACACTGACGGTTTCAGAATCGAAGGTAGGTCTGAAGTGCCGTCTATTTTGAGAAGGGAGGTCATCTGGCGGTGCTTCTTAATGAGTGGACCACTGTTTTCCAGGCTGAGGTATGACTATTCTTTGATGTATCTTGGATGAGAGGATGTTTATGCAAAACTGTATTAGTAATTGAATTTTGAAAAAATAAATGGTTACTGAGGTCTATGCAGGTGTAAACATGTTTATGCAAAACTATATTAGTAATTGAATTTTGAACTAGTTATTTGACTTGCACTGACATGTCGGCTTTGTGAGTGGTAGTGGGGGTATAGCATAAAGGATTCAACATCATTTCTTCTCTAGAACTTGACCCAGGCGGATTAGATTAAATTTTATCAATACTTAAAAGTAAGTTATACTTATATAAATCTATATACACTTCACAGTGATTGACTTAAAATATTATTTTTTAATTACATATGTACTTTTTTCAAAATTCCTTTCAGATGTCGACTTTGGCAGCGTACCTCAAGGATGCTAACCAAAGCTCCTCACAGATTGGTAGGCTTGCCGACCTTCGCGTAGGAGTTAGCTATGAAATAGTTAAATTTGATAAGATTAACACTAAATATGGAAAAGCCATAATAGCACACATCAGATAATATGTTGGACCTACACAGTTTGAGGACGAACCAAATATAAATTTCCTGCCAAATAGATTCACCGACATGTTTACAAAAGACATTATCGATGAGTATGATGTTACAAACAGAAAAATATCTTTGCTCTGTAAAGGAATAAAAAATCGCCGATATGATTTGGAATTCTTTTAAGTGGACAAAAATTTATTTTTATTTTTATGTGATATGTAAAAAAATTAAAAAAAATGAAAGAAATTAATTTATGCAAGACTGAAAGATATATATTTTTTTTATATTTATTTAAATAATACTCTTAGAGCAAGATTTCTGTTATAAAATTAAAAAAGAAAAATTAAGATTATAAAAAAAAAAATTTTAATTAGATAAGAGAAAATGTAATAAATTCCATGTTTGTGCACGTTGGGACATGTTAAGACAAGCCAGTTCGATTAAAAATTTCATTCAGTTGTATCAATTGCAATCATGATCTCGTCGGGTGCGTGTGTCGTAGACATGCAGTGTTTCATTATTTCATTTATTTTTTTATTTCTTTATTATTTATTTGTTTGTAAAAACACTGACTTAAGCCTAATACAAACCAGATTTCTATTACACATGATGTTTTATTATTAATATTGTTGACAATCTTGAACTCTTTTTTTTATTTATTGTGTTCTTCTGTTAGTAACTATATTGTTTCAATGTTTTGTTTCATTCTTGTACTGAATTCATTCATATATACATATGTTTTAAGTCGGAAAATTAAATGGCAATAATCAATACTTTTATCAAACCAATCTTATTTTATTTTATTTTTTCTAAAGATTCAATTAGCAGGGTAACCATTTTTATAATGTTCTATTTATTTTTTTGAAAATGAAAATGTAAATTATTACATGTATTACTTGTAAATTGAGCATGTAGTTATGTAAATAAATTCTCCCTCATTAGGATTGATTCTGAGGGTAAAAAAAAAAGCCTGATATATAATAAAAATCTTGCACAAACAATACATTAATAATAAGTACAATAAATTTATGTAAGCAATAGAGGAAGCAAAATAATATAATTTGAACAATTAATTTATTTATATTTATGTGCAGTGGGAATACGATACCCTCTTAACTTATTTCAACCGAAACATTAATAGGTTTTTTTTTTTTTTTATATATATAAAAATGATATGATCGGATTATCACGCATGCTACATTCATTTTTGTTAATGAAGTATTCTCTCTCTCTTTCTAACAAGTAATTGATTGTTACCTACTCTTTTATAAACAAACTTATTATTAGAATTGATACAATAAGAAATTTAATAAAAGAAATAAACGCATGATAGTACAAAATTATCAGCAATACATATCGAATCATAGTCTCTTCACTTTTATAATGCTTTTCACATATTATTTGTCATTTGTTATTGTTAGTTGTCTTTTTATAATGTCCCTTACTCTAGTTTTACTCCATTGTGCCGAAAATCCTAACGTCTGCAAACTACAAGAACATTAGGATTTTCAATAGACACATAATTCATAATTCCATTTTAATTTTAATCATCACTAAGTTTATTATAGGTTCATTATTTTTGTTTTTTGATCCTGTTATAATTATCAAATACCCATGAGATTGTAAACAGCACTTTGTACACATATTGTATAGGGTTGACTGCCCGTATAAAATAGCGAATGTAAAATAAAACTTCCAGCCTCGCAGATGACATCGTTTTGCTTACCTCAGACCCTCTATGTGTACAACCAGGGCCACCGTGTGTGGGTGTGCAGATTGATGCGCTGTATAAAGGCGCCTCACAATGGGACGCTGTGTTGCCATTATAATTAATAGTAATTTCTGATCACAATAATTCAAACAAAAATAACGAACTTTATTTGTAAAACAAAACGTTTAGATTTCCGAATCACACACTATTGTAATTGAATATGTTCTGATTAAAAATATATTTAAAAAAAAAAAAAAATCTGTTATGGAAAATTCAACTTTCTCTTACTGCATTTTATCAAATTGTAATTGACAAATTTTATAGTTAGTGTACCAAATACAATGAAATTCGGCGGTGTTTTTATGGAGAAAACGCATAAACTCAAAAAAATGTTCAGTAATAACGCACTTCCGGTTTACTATTGTCTTGATACTCAGAATCTTGGCAATCTATTTATTTCTAATTAGTTTTGTTTAGATGGTAGAATTGTATAATCAACTATGGTAGCACTTTAGGGCAAAAATATGTAGCCTTACCTCATTAAATGAGTTCACTTGGAGAAATGTTTTAAATAAAAGATGTAGCTCACTCTCTCTCTCTCTCTCTCTTGTAAGTTGCGTGTGCCCGTTTTCTTCTCTGTGTAAGTTATCATGTGCATGTGTGTATGTATGTGAGTGTGAGAGAGAGAGAGAGAGAGAGAACAAATTATCTCAAAAATGAATAATCGCAGGAAGCTCAAACCAAATATTCCGTTTCCCCTTGCATCAATCACGGAGATTTCGTTCATAATCCACCACCAACTAGAAGTGCAATTTTACTCAATGTTGTTTAGTTTTTCGCATTTTTTCAAAAATGGTCCATAATATTCTTTAAAATTTCACTGGACCACAGACATTAAAACGTACCACTTTTATTTGTAGTGTTTTCTGGATAAATTAATTTTACGTGTTTTGGAATTCGATCTAACAGCTGTCTTCTTTAGGAAGATGTAATCATATTCCAGTACTGTCTGGCATATAAAAAGTTGTCAGTTTTATAGTGTATTTAATTGCAGATTTTATTTCATGGTTCTGATCGCTACTGGAATTTAACTTGCACAAGGGCATCTCTCATCCACATGGCGGCTCTGTATACAACTTACGGTTTATTCCGCTGATAAATTCTGTACCTTTTGGAATCTTAAAATAAACCTAGTTGTCTGCGCGGCAGACACCCAAGGCGAGGTGGCGAACGTATGCCAATAAACTGAATGCAAAAAAATAAACAAATAAATTAAATTAAAGAAAAAGGATGCAAATGAAAGAGTTACGACTTACCTTTGGATAGCGGTGACGTTGAGTTCGCAAGCAGAGAAGTTGAGGCGATAGATGGACGGTCAAGGAAGATGTGGCGCGTACGCGCGCGCGCGCGTGTGTGTGTGTGTGTGTGTGTGTGAGCGGGGGCAAAGAAGTAATGAGGTGAGGAATTGAGGCGTAGAAGAAGAGAGATGAGTGTTTGGTAGCGGCGGAAAACGCTGCTGTATGAGCAGCTGATGGTGGCGCAACAGCCTAGGCGCGGAAGGACGAGTCTTATCTTGATGGTGCAGAATATGAAGTATCAAGGCGAAGGCGCGAATAAGGCGACACACAATTCAAAGGCGAGTTGAAATGGGGCGACTAAAAGGCGAGGTTTAGAAACTGACAAACACATAGATGCGATCTGTTCGAGCCTCAGAAGAAGAATGAGTGAATAGACAGGCGGAAGGCGGAAGGCGCGAATAAGTAGAGAGGGAAAACATATGGCATGGTGATGCAATAACGTTGCAAAGCCGGAAAGCGGGCCCTAAAATAGCATGGAAAAAAAATAGGGAGGGAAGGACGGGAAAGAAGGGCACCCGCGGGCGGGCGCGCGCGTAGGGGGAGCGTGGTACGTAGTGCACCCACACACCGACCCAACACTAGTAAAATTCAAAGTTGTGATTTTTAAGAATGGAAGTATAGCTGCAGAAAATGAACAATGCTTTTTTACAAACTGAAAAAATAGAATTAGTAAACGAGCATAATTCATATTCCCACATTAACTATGCCCAAGCATTTTACAGTAAATTATGAAAAGCAAAAATCAGCTTGAATACTTTTTATGGTTTCAATTTTTGGAAAACTATAATGCTTCGTACTTTGTTCACATCTTCAACTACTGCAGTAAATCTGTGATTTGTAGGATTGGGGTTGGCAGAGGTTTGTTGAAGTGGAGAAACTCTAAATCTCTAACTAAGTAAATGCCTTTTGCTTTAATTAATTTAGAATCTAATTTGCCTCCTAACTTTGTTTTCACCCAAAGAGAGATCAGAAGCCAGCACACAACTAAAAATTCGGATACCTAGAACACCCACCCTCCAATAATCGAGGAAGGATGATAATGCATACCACTCGTTGCTATAAATCTTGCATTGGGCTGTTTACACAAGAAAGCCTCCGTGCCTCTCTCGAGGAATTCGTTGGATATCTGAAATGATAAATATTGAATTGAATTTTATAAGTGCAGCTTATGCTCTCAGATCAAAACTATCATTATGTCAATAACAGTATAATAAAAAATAAATCCTTATCGAAAATTTGACGATTCCCTACTTCCAAACATTTAACTTACTCGTACAATAGTAAGAGCAGGTAATAAATTTAATTTGGAACTCAATAATTTAACTAAATAAAGGGAAAATACACACGAATAATAAATCAGTGCAATAAATAATTAGTTGCAATAAGTTTTGTTCATACAATATCCTTACTACCTATGAAATAATTCCAATTTCTTAATTTCATTTAAATTACTTTTTTGTTTTTTCTTTTACTATAAGGTTTATGTTATATTTATTGCTAAAGTTATTTAATCTCATTTTTAACATATCCCAGTAAATTGTACACCTTTACACCTTTAAATATCTTTTAACATCTTTAAATATCTTTGTTCAAGACTGCTATTTCAAATGTATTTGGGATATTAGATACACAACACAATTTTTTAGAATATATTGATGCAATTAGAAAATTTTTTATAATGTAGATAATTACATACAAATGTATTAGAATATATAAAAGATCTTGTACAGTTTTAACAAGGTTTAATTCCAAAAGCACTCAATAGATAGCGAGCAAATTAACAAAATGTAACTTAGGAAGGGAGAACATTCATTTTAATAACGAATTTCAGACCCTTCGCTCTGGCTTTAAACTACGTATTTTGGTTCAAAAACAGTATCATCAATTTTTTTTTTCGATTTCTTAATGTATTGGCTGACCTTTACTTTAGCCTATACATTATGTTAAACTTATTAAATGACTAGTTATTTCCTATTGTTTCTGACAAAATTTTGTATTTTATTTCAATTAAAGAACGTGAAAATATTTGTATTTTATGCGGCCAAGAGACTAGCTCCTCACACCTTTGCTGACAAATATTCTAATCAACACTGATAAATACAACGAATTGTGTAAATCACTGCAGTTATTCCAAAAAAGTATTAATCAAAATTGGTTTTCAGATCGTCAGGCCTTAAAATTATAACATAATTTTATACGGCAATGTCCAGAGGATAAAAGAAGAAATAATTCTTTGTTGCACGTTGACAACGTTGAGATTGAAATGAAAAATGAATTTTTTCACTTCAAACTCAACGTACACTCCTCTCCTACCCTATTTAAAGAGCTCCTGAAGGAGGGCACCAATGGTACCCGAAACATAGAGCAACAAAGAATTCTTTTTTCTTTAAAACTCCGCTGGTTATGGCCGTATAAAATCTTATTATTAATAAAAATGTTTCTTTCAAGAATAACTTGTGAACTCAGCATCAGTTCTGTTTGAGATTTTAGAGGAACAAAGAATTCTTTTTTCTTTAAAACTCCTCTGGCTATAGTCGGTAAATCTTATTAATAATAAAAATGTTTCTTTCAAGAATGATTTGTGAACTCAGCATCAGTTCTGTTTGAGATGTTAACAGTAAGACTGGAACTGGAAATACTAGAAACTGGAAATTTATACCTTAATTTTTGAATAAGTTACTCCTACTAAAATCAAAACTCATTATTGAACATATAGAATTTAAAAGCAATGTAATGATGAAAAGAAAAATATATGATTTAATAAAAATGGCCAA
This sequence comes from Triatoma infestans, assembly GCA_011037195.1. Lineage (NCBI taxonomy): Eukaryota > Metazoa > Arthropoda > Insecta > Hemiptera > Reduviidae > Triatoma > Triatoma infestans. Next base: position 206,927 of record JAAEAF010000512.1, read on the forward strand.
ATTTCATTTTTATGTATTTAAATTAAAATTGCATTATTTTTTTTTTCATTTAATTCTTTTTCAAGACCTTATTATTTTGGTTTAACTGACTGAATAAATAAATAAAAAGTGGTACAGAACCCTCATAAATCTTTCTCTTACTCCTTTTAATAAAGTTATATATAAAATGATAATTTTCTTTAAACTTCAAAAAAACACATTTGAATTTTAACCAGATTCCAGATTCCTTTAATTTTTTTCAGTCAAATTTGAACTTTTGCGATTTCTTCGTTTTTGAGCTATCTGTTATTAACAACCATACACAACGCACACAGACCATTTTCTAAAAACCACTTTTCTTGATACAGAGGATCTCAAAATGTATATTTACAGTAAAAACTTGATATCTAAAATTCTTCAGCAGTAAGAGAAAGTAAATAATATTTCACTTATAAAAAAGAAAAAAAATCTGGAGTGAAACACACACAACTTTCTCTTACTTCTGTTGGTACAATTATTATATAAATGGCAAACTTTCTTATACTCAAATTTTACATATTTGTCCTAACACATGTACACCAGGTGTTAAGGCGCGTTCTCACGAGTCAAGTTTAGTTGTCCGATTTTAGTTGATCAGCAAACGTTGAATGCGACTTGAATCAGTTTTGGTTCATACGTTTCAATTACGTTTTCAATCGATCAAACCATTTCAATTACGACACGGAGCACTCTATGAGTTGAAAGCAAACTGAGAGGCCAAATTGGGCGATCCGGAGGTTCACACTTGTCAATACTTGAAACATGGCGGGTTCAACTGAAAGATGGCGTCATACTTCAACGATAAAGTTTGACTCGGCCAAACTTTTGTTGATCCACTAAAAAGTTGATCAACTTTATTGAAACAAAAGATTCTCACTAGGTTTTTTTTCATTCAACTTCTATTGATCAACTAAAATCGGTCAACTAAACTTGACTCGTGAGAACGCGGCTTTAGGGTAAGTAAGCTTCCTAATAAGCTTCGTAGATAGAGAAGTGATTATATATTCTGGCGCAGAAGAGCTTACCAAAAACAGAACCAACTGCAAATAACAATTGAAATTTAACCCTCAAATGCCGCGCAAAATCAATTTTTTTAGCAAAATGTTTCAAATATTATGATTGATACATTTATATCTGGGCAGTTAGTATACTATGTTTAAAAAAAAATCGCTGTAACCGTTTTTGAGAAGATTTCTGTAAAAATCGCATTTCTGGTAAACCGATTTATTTCAAATTTATTATTCAATCAATGCATTCAATATGTGTGTATTAATATTATATAGGTCAGTGATTCTCAACCACTGTGCCGCGGCACTTTTGTGTGCCGCCAAATTTCAAAAGTGTGCCGCCAAATTTTGCAAATATATAATAATGTTAATATTATTAAATTGTATCATTTAAAAAGAAAAATATTTTTAACATGAATGATATGAGAGTAGCATTGTCATTTTTACGACCAAATATAAATGAAATTATCAAAAAACATCAAGCTCAAATTTCGCATTAAAAATATTTTTATTATTAGCTTGTAATTAATCCCTTAATAAACGTTTAGTTATTATTCTAGTATATATTAGTTTATTTCGTATATTTAAAATTTTTGTCATAAACTATTTATGCAGTGTGTTGTAGTAAGTAAATAATTTTTATCTTTTTCTTTGTGTGCCGCCAAATTTTGAAATCGTTAAATATGTGCCGCAACAAAAAAAGGTTGAGAATCACTGATATAGGTAGTCAATCCATGTATTATACTGTGAGGTAGTTTAGACGAAACCATAACGTTTCTGGTCCCCCCCAAAACCCCACAAAATATCAATTTTTCAGGAAAAAGTTTCATACAAAAGTGATAGTTATTTATGCGTGTAGCTAGTATAATGAAGTTTATATAAAATATATAAAGTGTGTATTGATAGTAGATAGTGTAATGCCATATCAATATGATAACAAGAAGAAAGGATATAATTTATAACTAGTGGCTCCAGCCAGCCGCTATCTTCACAATATGATAACGAGAAGAAAGGATATAATTTATAACTAGTGGCTCCAGCCAGCCGCTATCTTCAAGACAAGAGCCGCGCTAAACAAAAACCTTTTCAAACAAGGGTCAATACACACGGTCAAAGAGAAGTACCGCTAAAATCCTTTCATACAAGGGCCAACAAACACTCAAGGCCACCAGTCTTTGATAAATCACCGACGGGTGACCATCTGTCGCCAATCTGGCCACTGACCTAAATCACACTGGTCACCGACCTGACTAAGGTCGGCACAATGCGAGAGATGTCTTAGTGTGGCTATCACTTACACACCTTCAATGTGTGAATGATACCAATATAAACTTCGCCGGAGGAGGGGATCAGTATCAATATAGCATCATTAAAGCAGTCACAATCAGTAAAATATCAATATAGCATCATTATAGTTTGAGTCACAATCAGTACAGCAGCAGTATCACATCAGTTATACATCAGTTTCGCGAGCGCCTCCCTTATACAAGGTTTAAAACATATAATTATTATCATTTAATCAATCATTTACATGTGCATCTTAGTTAATATTTCAATCTCTATAAATTATTTATCTATTTCAATCATTTTATATTAATTGTAGTTACCTATTTCAAACATTTAAATTATTGTTAAAATATAGTCTATTTTTGTAAATTCAGTGTTTCGTATTTCAAGTAATAACTCTCTAAAATCTCTAAACTAACTTCCGCCTAATCTTCACATCAAATCCTTCTTCAAGACATCTGATTCCAATACCTCTGGGATCTGATAACTGATTCCAATACAATACCTATATGAAGAACATCGTTGGACCCGTTTTAGAGAAAATCACGAAAAATTTAAAAACCATTCAGTAATGTTGTTGCAATTCCGATTGATGGATATTGACCGAAATCTTCGTGTCTGATCGGTGGTAGTACCTAAATGGAATACCAAGTTTGAAAACTTCCTTTTGATATTTCGTTTTTCAGGTATTCTGTAAAAACACTCACACACATACAGACAATTCCGAAAAACATGTATTTCCGGTGAGAAAACTCGATTTCGTAAATCTGGCACGATCGCAATACTACCTCTTACTTAGGAGTAAGAGAAATAAAAAGAAAAGAATAAAGTATTTTCATCTTTGGACTTACCAGTCAGTTTTGAATTTAGAAGTAATTGAGTTTAAAAATAATGTTTCACAAAATAAACAAAGGGCATAGAATGGTATTTTTTTTAACATCATAACAACTTTTACTTTAACCTTTTAGTATTTGATATTTTCTTTAGGCTTCTTCCATACTGATTTTTATTTTCTTTAAAGCTGGTGGTAGAGGAAGTGTCAAAATTTCGATATCTAGTTTTCACTGGAAATACACGTTTTGAGGTCCCCTGAGACTAAAAAAAAAAAATGGTTATAGAAAATGTTCTCTGTGTGGGTGTGTTTATGTGGACGGCATAGCTCAAAAACAAAAAATTGCAGAAAGTTCAAAATTGACATTCCGTGTAGGTATAACCATGGGAACCAACAAGAACTTACCATCAAAATTCCTCAACCGAAAGTACCACTTTACAGAATGGCTTTTTCAGTACTTTTTTGCGATTGTCTCGAAAACCGCTTCAACGATTTTCTTTAAACTATTACACATACAAAGAGCTATAAATTTTATTAGAAACTATTCTCCGGAAAAATTCATTTGAGGGATTTTCTGGTGAGTGACGCGGTTATGCTTTCCTCTAAAGTGCTATTTTAGTTTACTGTACAATTCTATCATCCAAATAATATTAATTAGAATTAAATATGTTGTCAAAATTCTGTTTTTAAAAGATAATCGGTTAACCGGAAGTGCCTTTTTACTGAAGTTATTTTACCCATAAAAACACTGAGAGATTTCATTAAATTTTTTACATACCTATTACTTTTGTTGAGAACTTCTTTTACTAAAGAATATTTGGGGAAGAAGGAGTGTATGGATTCCTCAAAAAAGACATTTTATTAAGTTTAGATTCTCCAATTGAAATAAAACTGAAGACAAGGCAAACATTTGATAAAAATTATATGCGTGTAAATGCAGTAAGAGAAAATCGTATGTGTTTGTATGTCTGAATAAAATTTCTCAAAACCATAAAAATGCAGGAAGCTCAAACTTGACATCCTGTTTAGATTTCAACATCGCTTATAACACAAAAGAATTTGGTCAAATTCTGTCCACCGCACAATGAGAAATCGTAGGTTTCAATATATATACAAACCCAGTCACAAAGAAAAAATGTGTACTTTGCACTATGTTTCGAATATCTATTAATAACTAATAGAAATGTTATTTACAATATTTTAATCACAAAACTCCTAACTTTCTTGTGAATGAAAATTGAAAATAGTAGAAATTCACTTAGTGTGGCTTTCTGGTTTGGGACGGATATCGTAAGTTATATATTTTTTTTTTTTTTAATTTCATATTATTTTTAATTTTATCATTAAATTACTTTATTTGCCTAACTTTATTAACAAAAAAATGTCATTTCTCTGGAGGATTCCGTCAAAGAAGTTCTCTCTTGCGGAGGAAGGACATAGCGTACGATATATGGCACAATGTTAAGTCTGTCATGTTCTGCAGTTAATCGAGCATTTGTACATTTTAGAGAAAAGTAGGAATACGGTCGAAGAGCCAGAATATGGTCATAGGACGGACATAACAGATCGCGACTATCTATTTCTTTCGCTCTCAGTTCGACGCAATCGATTTTTTACAGCTATAGAGCTCAAAGATAACAAGTTTGGGAAGCCGCCGTGAGCTCTGAAAGTGTTCGAAAAAAATTGTGAGAAGTTGGTCTGATGTTCTTCAGAAATGAATCGCGATTTGGTTTGAATTCTTCAAACGGACGAATTCATGTGTACAGTGGGCAGGCAGGGGGAGCACTAGATTCAATTTACTAATCTCGGAAGCGCTCCTTTTCAACGGCAATTACGGTGTGGGTTGTAATAAATTTGGAGGCCCATACCGAGTAAATTGTTGTTGAAATCTGTGCATTGACCACTGCTAGATATATTGAAGAAGTACTTTTAGAGGCAGTCATAATGTTTGCACTATTTATGGGGTCATTTTCGTGCGTTTTTTTTTTTAAATTTAAGGCGCGTCAACATCTATGGTCATTGGCGCCCTGCACTGCCGGCCTCCGAACAGTGTCCGTTACAGAAAAAAATGTCCATCCAACCGGACAGTGAGCTATAGAGGTCCTAGGAAGAAAAAATCTAAGGGTAGCACAGCTGGATTCGAACACAGGTCCTCTGCGTGGGAGTCCAGTACGCTAACCACTTAGCTATTCCCTTCCCTTCGTGCTAGTCAAGTTACTAAAATGTTTTCGTTATTTTTCACTCCTTCATTTTTTTCTTTTTCATTTTTACTTTCACCAATCCAGAATTAGTGTAAAAAATTATCACTACAAGATATTTAGTTGGCGAATTATATTAAAAATACTTACTTACTTATATCGGCTTCTTCCTTCTCGTAAGGGTTACCGTTTAGGCCATGGCAGTTTTCTTGACCTTTTTTCGCAATTTTATGTTTGAGTAAGTAATTGGAGAGCGGGCCCAACGTACCGGAGGACCAGGTATTTTTTCGCGGTCTCCTTCCTCTAGATGAGTTATCTTCACCCCGTATAATATCCTCCACCCCCCTCCAGGACAAGCACTAGTTTAAAGTGGCGGTGCCCATACGCTACTAGCCCACGTCATCATCGAATTGTGAGGCTTTTCTTGGGACTGCCTGTGTCAGCATACAGCCATCGTGACGCCGACGTGCCACCCCTTGCCCGGCTGGTTATTCGTCAGGCTAGGCCTACTTTTTCGCAGCTGACCACTATATCTGTGGCCTTTCCGCAACCTGAGGATGCGCCTGGTAGCATGGGGATGCCCCAGAGTATTAAAAACAGATAGTTACAAAAAATGTTACTTCTTAATGAAAAACTAAGTGTCCCATTTTTTCTGGCTGGGTGAATATCTGTCACTTTTATTTGAAACCTTTTTTCGAAAGAAATTGGTTTTAGAGGGTTTCTGGAGAATGTGTGAGTTAAACTTAATTTTAAACTGCCGTTACAAGTTAAGCTGAAAGCTGTCAGTACCAAGTATTCAAGTTCAATTCGTCCTTATACCTAAAACCAATAAGTATAATTTCCACACCAAATTTATATATAATGCTAAATCAACTAAATGTTTATAAAAACTTTATCAATTTAGTAAAAAAAAAAAGTAATTTATCAAAAAAGTAAAAATTGGTGTAAAGGATCTGAGGGATTCATATCAGGTTTTATTTTTTAAACAAAATACAAATAAGACAATTCATATAGAATCATATCCCCAATGCCCAAATTCAAAATTCCCTTTATCACTATTTTCCCTCAGAAAGCCTCTATGGTCACAACCCTCAGATACCCGTTCCATCTAAGTTTCTCGAGGTCATCCTTTCCTTTCATATGGGATGATAATTATGTATATTATTTATATAATTATAAAACTCTAAGAGTATTAGAGCATTTGCTCGAATAGTCAGGCTGCACTGAAAGCCCTAGAGGCTTACAGAACCACCTCATCCTTAGTTTAGGAATGTCGAGAGGCATTGTCGAGACTCTCCAGGCACAACAAAGTACAGCTGATATGGGTGCCTGGGCATGAGGGTAATGAGGCAGCTGATCAACCGGCCAAGAACGGGGCAAACAATCCGTTCAATGGTCCAGAGTCTGTCCTTTGGATAACCGGTGGAGCGATTCGTGCAGCGATCAGAGATTGGCTTCGCAGTTAGCATGAGGAGCTCTGGAGAGGGACCCCTGGTGCCATACACACTAAAAGGATGATGCCAGGACTGTGTAAAAGAAGGACTAATATGACCTTAGCCTAGGTAGGGAACCAGATTTCTTCTGGTGACGGGGCTATTTACAGGGTCATGGTAGGTTCAGGAAGCATCTGCACAAGTTAGGGCTAATAAGCGCGGAACTACTGCGCAGTCTATGTCAGGAGGAGAGGAGACTGCTCCCACCTGCTCTTTGATTGCATTGCAACAACTAAATGGTAGGTTCAGGAAGCATCTGCACAAGGTAGGGCTAATAAGCGCGGAACCCCTGTGCAGTCTATGTCAGGAGGAGAGGAGACTGCCCCCACCTGCTCTTTGATTGCATTGCAACAACTAAATTTACGGGTCGTTGTAGGTTCAGGAAGCATCTGCAAAAGATAGGGCTGATAAGCGCGGAACCCCTGTGCAGATTATGTAAGGAGGAGAAGAGACTGTCCCCACCTGCTCTTTGATTGCGTTGCAACAACTAAATTGCGATACGAAACCTTTGGTACGTTGTGGCCTGAGAAGATGATAGTGCAAAATGATCTGGTGGTGAAAGCCATAAAACTCCATAGGGGGGAAGGTTCACCTACTAGAAACCACCGCGTAAGGCACAATAAGCCTTTGTTGGCTGCAATGCCGAGGTATAGCCCACCCGCAGTTGTTAATAATAATAATAATGAGAGTGTTGTTTAAGCTTTAGTGGCAGCCTTACCCCGAAGAGGCCTATTGTAATATGGGCGAAACGTCGGTTTACAACAAACTACCGACGCGGAACAACCCGAAGACCTAAGTGTTTTACATAAATTATGTTTGTTGTGGTGGTTGGTTCCGCAGAGCTGGAAAGCATCA
>JAAEAF010000513.1:0-65925 GCA_011037195.1 Triatoma infestans
GACATCCTATTCCGACCAAAGGTCTTGAATCTAATTTCCTCACAACCCAGGCAATCAGTCATAAAATGGATGGGTGTTTCCTCCTTTGTCTCACAGACTCTACAAAATAGATCCAGCATGAGCCCCATTATGTAGCGATGTCTCCTTAAACCACAATGTCCAGTAAGAGATCCAACCAGATGCCTGAGAAAGCTCCGTGAAAGACACAGCAACGTCTCACTAATAGCCCTGTCCGGAGTCCCGATGAGCATTTTGGACTGCCGAAAACCAACTGAGCTCATCCATAAGGATGAATGTTGATGAAGCTGTCCATGTCTGGAAGCCTAACAGACATGTGCCAGAAGACATGCCAACAGCAGGCTCAGGACCAATGAAAGGGAGAGAGGCGCCTAATTTGGCTAAATCTAAGGTTAATAGATTATTAAATTTCTTCCTTAACTGTTGCGTTATTTTTTTCGCATCTTGAAATATGAGTAATTTACTATTTAGGATAACATAAATCAAATTTATGCTGCTAGTCTTATTGTTTCTTTTGTTAAACAGCTCTTTTTATTAAACAGCCATAAAGTTAGTTTTTTCTTTATTTTGGGAAAAAAAAAAGTACCTATTAAATGTTCAAGGTACAAAGTTCGTATAGCAAGTATAAAGATCCTTAATACTATATGAAGTTGATCTAAGGAGGAAGATTTTTTGTTATAATAGAAAAGAAGAATAACTTCTTTGGATGTCATTCATCTTTCTTATAGAGACTTTAATCTCTATGTTATACTTAGTTTCTACCTCCCTGCCACTCAATGTCTTCTTATATCTTCTTTATTATTCCACTATATGCCCTATTATATATATATTTATGTATATACATGCAATTCTTATCATTTTCTACAGTTTGAAACCTACAAAACACTTTATCTTTTCTGAACAGGTTTCTTTACTTAATAAATTGACTAGTTCTCTGAAAATTATTGTTTCTATTTAATTTTACTTTCTCTCAGAGATAGAGTTATAATTTTATTTTATTTATTTAAAGAATGGATATCGTATTCTGAAATGTCATTAGGAAATATTTAAGTAACTAATATTATATTCAATACTATAATGGTTATATAATTGCTTGGAAATTTATTTGCTATAATTGCTATATTACTGTAGGAAAATTATGAATGTTGATTGGTGAATGCTGAATAAAAATGTAAAATTAAAAAAAATCTGGTGTGAAACAATCACACAACTTTCTCTTACTCCAGTACTCAAAATTATAATTGACAAATTTTATAGTTAGTGTACCAAATTTAATGAAATTCGTCGAAAAGTGAAAACACTGTCCAGTAAAACTGTCCGGTTTACTAATTTCCTTGAAACTCGGAATTTGGGTCATATATTAATTTCTAGTTATTTCAATTTGGATGACAGATTGTATAATCAACTGTGATAGCATTTTAAAGAAAAACATAACCCCCCTCCCCCAAAAGTCCCCTTAAATGAATTTATCAGGGGAAAAGTTTCAAATAAAAGTTGTAGCTCTTTATATGTATAGTTAACAACGCTGGTTTAAAGAAAATCGTTGGAGCCATTTTCGAGAAAATACCAGAAAACTGAAAATTATATTTCAGTAAAAACGCACTTCCGGTTATCTATTTTTTTTCAAACTCGGAATTTCAACAACATATTTAATTCTAATTAACATTATTTAGATGACAGAATTGTCTAATATACTGAAACAGCAGTTAAGATGAAAACCTAACCCACCCCTCCCCCAGAAGTGCCCTTAAATGAATTTTCCTGGAGAAATGTTTCAAATAAAAGTTGAGCTCTTTGTATGTGTAGTTGATATAGCAAGTTTAAAGAAAATCTTCGGAGCCATTTTTGAGAAAATTGCAAAAACGTAAAAAAAACAACTAGTAAAGTGGTACTTCCGGTTGAGGAATATTGACACATAACGCACCGTCAGATCCATGGTGATACCTAAACGTAATATCAAGTTTGAACTTTCTACGATTTTTCGTTTTTGAGCTATGCTGTTCACATACACACACACACACAGACACACACACACACACATACACATACAGGCCATTGCTAAAACCACTTTTTTGGACCTCAGGGGACCGTCAAAAACGGATATTTCCGAGTGAAAACTCGATATCGAAAATTTGAAAAGATTACAAGACGTCCTCTTACTAGGAGTAAGAGAAAGTAAAAAGGGGAAAATGTGCCAATTACTATGGATACCGGATTGTGGGCCGATTAGAGATAACATAAAAACAATTCTTTCAATTAGGGTAAAGTTAGGAGAGATGATGGGGGTAGGAGAGAAGCGCAGGCTTTATTCTCTTGTTTGCCACCACGTGACGTCATGGAAGTTAGTCCAGGAGTAGAGAGATCAGAAGCGAACATATTGCAAAATTCTTCAGTTATTTTGTGTGTTCTTCTGTGCACTAGGAACATTTATATGCATCAGATTTATCTGGTGAATACCTGAATTTTCATAAAGCTTAGTAAATTTTATATGCTATACTATATTAATTACCAAGTTTCAAGTCGATCAACTATTTTACCTTCACAGAGGAGAGGTTTCCTACATATGGTGCGTCATCCATCCCGCCATAGTAGGAGAGACGGCCAAATGTAGTGTATTTATATTTTGTTTCTGGAATAAATGAGAATGTCTTTATTTTGAAAAATAACATCTTTTTTTTTTTTGTAGATAATAGTAGTTGACAAATATGTTTTATAATCATTACCTCTTTAATATATCTCCTATATTTTAATATATGGCATAACTTTGAAATGTGTGTCATCTCTCCTAGCTGTAACATATATATATATATATATAATATATATATATTTTTTTTAAATAAATACGATTTATTTAATCAATTTTTATTTATCAAATCAGCTTTTGTTGATGAGAATTTGGTGCAGCTAGTGGCGTAGGCTCGGTACTTGGTACTAGGTATTCGTCCATTCCCCGTATGGATAGGCGTGAAATAGGGGATAAGAAGTTGCTGGATGGGGCGTGGTGAGAGATAAATGTAGCGCTAAAGCGGCTGGTATTAACCTCATGGGTTTGCCAAGGATTTTTTTTGTGGTGGCTTTCTTCCACACAAGAATGTCTCTTCCCGGGACTCCCACGCGGAGGACCCGGGTTTGTGTCCAGCTGTGCTGCCCTTGGATTTCTTCTTCCTGGAAGCCCATACAGCTCACTGTCCAGTGATGGACAGTGTTGTCTGCAACGAGAGAACACTGTCCGGAGGCCGGTGACCATAGATGTTGACGCGCCTTAAATTAAAAAAAAAAATAATTTTCGATAAATTTTTCCGCAAACTACACAAAGAATTAATTAATACTGTTTAATTATAGGATAAATTGTAGATAAGTTATGGCAGCCAATGATTCCCCTAGTCCAACAAACACAATTGCCACTCAATTTATCAGATTTGTTTGCTGTTCAATGCTACGCGTTTGTTACCACAAAACGCATACTACAAAAAAAATTACCAATTCTTTTACATTTGTTATTATTTTTTTTTTTAATTTAAGGCGCGTCAACATCTATGGTCATTGGTGCCCGGAGCCTTCTCAGGGCACATACAGCCTCCGGACAGTATTTTCTCGTTACTGACAACACTGTCCATCACCGGACAGTGGAGCTGTAGAGGCTACTAGGAAGAGAAAAGTCTAAGGGCAGCACAGCTGGACTCAAACCCGGTACCTCCGCGTTTGAAACATTGCCCTCACGGGAATCGAACCCTGAATTCTCGCACAAAAGGCGAGAGCGCTAGCCACTAGACCAAATGCGTGAGGACTATATTTTAGTAATAGAAACTTTTTGGAATAAATTTTTTAACCATTAAGATATTTTATATCCAACGGTGTTATTTTGTAAGTCATATTGGATTTTTAGTAATTGGGGAATTGAGAGAATTATTTCATCAAAAAGTGAATGTTGTCTATGATCATTTTGCCTGTAATAAATTACTAAACGGGTGTACTGCATACATAATCAGCACTTAAACACCTAAAAAATTTATATTAGATTTTTTTTAATTAGCTATAATGAATATTAAAAATTTCATCACATGTATTGGTCTAGCGGCTAGCATAATCGTATTTGGTGCGAAAATTCTGGGTTCGATTCTCGTTTTGGGCAAAGATGGTGTTATAATGGGGTTGTTGAGGAGAGAAATTAGGTTTAATTAAATGAAAGAGATATGAAGACATTAATATAATGTAGCTAAGTTTACACTAACTGCACTGGACTTTATAATGAAAATGATAGAATGAATGGTGAGAATAGAGATATGACACGATGCAACGACTGGTGTACAGTTGTTGTATATGATAGATATCCTCTAGATAGATTCCCACTGGCTTATATACACAGGTTCTCCCACTCTAGCCTGCCTAAGTTAGAGAGTAGTCTCTGTTAACCAGAGAGGGCCTCTCTTCTCTCTGCTGTGGTTATCTTTGCGGTACCATTACAGTGTTAACCCACCATCACATGAAAAAGTGGAGTATTATGGTAGTAGCGCAGCTTGGTAGCACTGGCTAGAACTAAAAACGACGATGAGGATCGCGGCGTATTTTTCACAAGTTTCCCAATTAAAAGTCGCTGCCTTGTAAAAGTCTTGGCTCTTCCAATTTTTTTTTTCTTTTTTTTTACCATACGTCATGTGATGATTTTAAAAATGATATTTACCATAATTCTCTCATATTCTAATAAAAAAATATGGTCTGTAGACGGTATCTTCCTTCTACACGACCATCCCAGTAAATTATTACGAATAAAATTAACACTTATATAATAAAGTTTTACTTTGTATTTGTGAAGAAGAAAAGCGTGTGTAACTGAAAAGTTTTGAAGTAAAAGACGGGGGACTTAGTAAATATACTGGCATTACCAAATTAAACCTGTCTGATGACAGGTACCTTCCTGGAGAAATACAAATGTCATGGTGTAAAAGTTTCTACGGTTGGATGTATGTTTCTGTTTAAACCACACTGATTAAATTATGATTTTAAAATTCGCATTATTTAATATCTCATTTTTGTTTTGTTTAAATTAAGATAGTTGTCAAAATGTTTAAAAAACCAATTTAAATGTGTGATCTTTAGTTAAAAATATAAACTATTTAATCATTATAAAAAATTATGAAATTTACAAAATGAAATCCTTAAATTTTAAAATAAAAGGTTAAAATTAGAGCTTCTCGTATCGTTGCGTATCTTTTATTATAGAGCATCAATAATATCAAATGATATCTGCTAATTATCCCTCTTCTTCTTTAATAAGAAGTATGACAAGAATTCCCCCAATATTGGTGTCCGGATTTATTTGACCACACAAATAAATGATGGCGTGTGGTTTGGATGCCAGAAATATAAAATTATATTTTATTTGAAATTATGATGAAAATATAACATTCGCTGGCAAAAGGAACTATTCAGGTAGAAGAACAACATGACAGAAGAGTTCATTGCATTTTGAATAGCTTTATCTTTTAGAGTTCACAGAACTTTGGTAGCTTTGTCTTTTCACCCCTTCTCACAGGGGAAGATTTGTACTAACAAGAGAAGGCATTCTTTCAGGACAGTCTGCCTTCTGCTCTCAAACAAGAGCAGTCTGAAATAGACGTTCAATCAGGACACTTGTCTTTCGCTCTATTAACATCAGTGCCAGCCATAAGTTAAATCATAAGAGTATAGTTTCAGTATATTAATAAGCATATTATTGTATTATAGAAAAGTACTTAAATTCACTTAGAGAATATATCTTTTTTAAAAAACAGTGTGATCTTCTGATTATTTCTGATACTTCTCTCTTAAACATATGTACTCACAAGCACTTTACAAAACAGCTCGTGCTACACGCTACTAGTACAAACATACAACACATCCACCAAATACATTTCATTTGTAATTGAACGTTAGCAATCTTTGAATGTTCAAAGAAAATTGCTGGAACGTTCCAAGAAAATACCCTAAAACTCTAAGACATATTCTGTAAAATCTTTGTCTTTATGTGTCTTTTAGTATTAATTTTGTTTTGTATTTAGATCATCTCCAGCTACAATCTATGTATAGATTATGAATGAAATAAATAAATTTAACAATATGTATGTAGCTAATAAAACATACATTCAACTGAAGTAGTACTTTAGAGGAAAGCTTAATGTTGCAGCTCCCATAGGAACCTCAAATAGTTCATTTTCCTGGAAAATATTTCAAATAAAAGTGTTAGGCATATATTTATATTTATAGAGTGTATGCAAATTTGGGTTAAACTCACATCATAGCGGGCACATAACAAGTTGACCAGGGATTACCATCGGCTATTGTCTGACCAAGCAGTAAATTCCTTTTTTACCTGCCCCCTCATGACATGATTTAAGGGACATTTTCAAAATTTCTTGATCATTCGTATCCCAACTAAGTACATGCAGATTCAAATGAATAGAATTATGGAATTTCTGAAAAGTTTATCTAATTGTGGGAAACATGTGGCAGCAATAGGAATCGCACAATATTTAGTAACACATCACCCCTACATATATACCCTTACATATTACCCTACATCACCCTTACATATACCATAAGTCAATTTATGGTATATGTAAATTGTGGATCTGATCAAACCATCGAATCCAACGGTATGTAATTATATGAATTAATATATTTAAATTAATAAAAGCAATATGTTTATTTTTATTTTTTTATTAAACTGACCAAACGTTTGACCTAAGGGTAGGCGCAGACATGCAACTTTTAGTTGTGCAACAGTTTAGTTGCAAAAATGAATCCTACACAGTTAAATGATAACGCGCACACATGCAACTGATGTGCAATTGTCAGTTTAAGCAACTAAACAGTTTGTGCTTTGTCACAAACTAAACGATTGCGCAACTAGTTGCAATTGTTTTGTATCATACAGGTTTAAATGTGTCTGCGCACACTTGTGATCAAACAGTTGCAAGCTTTGTACGTAGTGCCCAAAGTGAGATGTCTTCTCAAGAGCGACAGGGTAAGTAAGGAATTCATTTTGTTCGGACTTTTATTAAGAAAACTGCTTTAATACCATTTTATTATAAATTTCGATTTATTTATTTACTTATTTACAATTTAATGAACAGTTATTAGTATATTAGAAAAAGAAATGTTCAAAACAAAAGTAATAATAGTACTATATTAAATTAAGTTATTTCAGAGTTTGAAGATGATTCTGATTGGACGGAAAGGTTCATCCAGGAAATTCAAAGCAGACCACCAATTTATAATACCAGCCTGCCCGAGCACTCTGACCGGAACTTAGTTCATCTTAAAACTGAATCGTTTAATTGCATGTGTGCTAAGGTGATGGCACAAGACGGTTTAGTTGCATATGTCTGCGCACTTCGTCATTCGCCGATCAAACTGTTGTGCAACTATTGCAAAACTTAAAAATTGCATGTCTGCGCCTACCCTAATGCATAATAAGGGCAAAGTTATCTGTCTGTAATTATGCAATGTACACTTTGACCGATTTTTAATTTACTTATTTTACATTTTGTTTCTTTTTGTTTCCCAGGCGTTAGCAAAGAACTAGTTTATCGCTGTCGGGACCGAAATTGCCGAAAAAAAGTTTTTTTGTGAACGAACTCTGTGTTCAATCTAGTAAAAGTGTCATTGGACAAGATAGGGCTAGTGTTAGTGGGTTGGATACTCAACTATTTTGGATAAACTCTTACTAGATAAACACTCTAGTTTGGGAAATGGGATTATACCATAGCACCGTAACAAAAATTCTAGATATTTTTCTGAATTTAATTTTTAACTGGGTGATTAAGAACAGCGAAAAGATGGGGGGGGGGCATTAGTAGAGATGATTGAAAGTGCATTTGGGCGCAGAAAGTTTAATAGATGGTAGAACAACAAAGACCCGTTGGGTAGTTGATGGTATAGATAGGTTAACCAAAAGACTTTTTTTTCTGTAGTGGATGGATAAAAGAGATGCCACAACTTTACGACGGGTATTGGCCGAAAACATTAAACGGGGAACTACCGTGATCACAGATAGCTGGAGTGGCTACCAAAGTTTAGATTCTTTTGGGTTTCACTACTTATGGTTAACCACTCCTTAAATTTTGTTAACCCGCGAGATAAAATGGTTCATACGCAAAGTATAGAATCCCGCTGGTCGAAAATAAAAAGAGATATGAGGAGGCGAAACTTACTTAGTAGAGTACATTTGGAGGAGTAGGTTTTATGAAGAGTACAAATGAAGAGAGTTGTTTAAGGATTTTGTGGATATCCAGAAGTATTTTTATAAGTAGTAGTTTATTCCTTTATTAGTTTCACGATACGCTTAGTTTTTTTTTTTTTTTGAAAGACCTTTTAGGCCGCCAAATTTATTTTATTGTGGATATTTCTTATATAACACAAGATGAGTCGAAATCCAAATGAGTGTTTGAACTTTTTTCTGTGGATTCACAACATATTAATTTTAATAATAATTTTGATCCGTTAGGAAATAAAATATTGGAAAATCCTATCTTATAGTTTCCTTCTTGCGATTTAGAAATTACAAAATGTCCCAAGTGATTGGGGGCAACTCTTCATACCAAGTACTGCTACTACAGCTGCTAGCAAAACACTTTCAAACCATCGCCACCCTTACTTTTATTACACTAATTTAATCTTTTTTACCTGCCTTCCCCCTATGAGATGAGTTCAACCCGCAAATTTAAAAAAAAAAATACTTCAGCCATCTCGTATTAACGGCCAAAGGGCTTTATGTGAAACCTTTATACCAGATGTGGCGGTGGTTCCTATAATGGAATAATCTACTTTCGAGTTTCTTATATTTTTGGTCTTGAAGACATTTCGGTACCCCAATTTAACTTATACACACTCGAAACATACGTAAAACTTATTTTCGAAGGCAGAAAACTTAAAAAACAAGGTGCTCTGGTGGATTTGTTTTTTTATCGCTTTACTGGAAGTTACAACCGTAAATAGTAGGAGTGACATTGACTGGAGAGAACTCACCCATTGCTGGTTCTCAAAATGAATCAATTACTGATCTCCACCGCTTGGAGTAACGCCATGACAACTACCATTTCAGATGATGAGTGGGATTATCAGGATAGTATGAAAATAAGAGCTGGTCTATGAGAGGATTAGGATAAACGGAAAGACGAGAATGAAATTTCTTGTATTGGGCCGTGACTATATATTGTACAAAATATATTTTTAGATCTGATTGAACAGTTCTATTGGAGACGTAATATTGAATACTGGTAAAGTCGATGTAAAAAAAAATAATTTTTTTTTTACTGTAAAGTTTGGAGGCTATAGTTATTCAAATACTTGATTAAATTCCACAGTTCAAGTCAGTAAGTACAAATCGGTTTTAGTAGTGTGTTGTATAACAGTACTTTGTTATTTAATGTCAGTTTAGATTGGTTGCCTAGGAGTCATGCAAAAAAGTAATAACGTTTCTTGAGTGATTGTCGTTTCAGACATGTATGTAGTCATCCATTGTATCGTACTGTGTTAGTGCACCACAATCTAATTTAAGAAAACTGCCGGGCAGATGGCAAGTCTGAGAGTGAAGTCTGTTTGGACATTTCTGGACAATAACTTTCAATTTTCCACCAATGAAATCATTTTTTTAAGAGAATTTAGTGTTGTTAAAAGATACAAGCTGATTCTGTTGATGCAACTGGATCTGAATCTTTATAGATTCATAGGATCCGAAGAACTGAGAAACACAAAAATGAATCAAAAAAGTTAATTTCATCCCACCTTAGCCAGACTAGGAAGGGACAGTTCAATTCATATAAATAAAGAAAAAAGTATTAGTTACGAAGAATTTACAACCAGTCAGCAACCTTCTACTACCTTCTCAATCACTCAGCCAGTCTGTCTCTCTCTCTCTCTATATATATATATATATATCCCTCACTACCTAACTTCTGTTAAGTCCTTGCAGTTTGTGTTTCCTTTCATTACACAATATTCAGCTTATATTCTAGTTTATTTCTCTGAAACCTATACTCTTTTCTTCTCGCACTCATTGTATTTCCTATGAATCTATAATAATTGTGCCCCTATACAAGGAAAACATAAATATATAGAATGTAAACAAAATTTAAAAATACAAATAGAATATAAATGTATAAAATTGAAAAAATGAAGACTTACCTTTTTTCTAGACTTGGTTTGAAAATGCTGTGGCTGGCTAGGTACGAAGACGTTGCTACCAATATAATGGATGTGAGAAGGAGAGAGAATTTAGTGAGAATGGATTTTAGAGAAATCAAGTAGATTTATGCTGAACACTGTATAATGAATAGAACACACAAACTGCAAGGACTTTACAATAGAAGTTAGGTAGCGAGATATATATACACACATATAGAGAGACAGACTGGCTGACTGATGAGAGAAGGTTGCTGACAGATTGTAAACTCGTCGTAAACTGTACTGTTATCCTCTATTTATATGAATTGAACTGTCTCTTCCTAGTCTGGCCTAGGTGGTGAATAATTAACTTTCTTGATTCATTTTTTGTGTTTCTCCGCTCTTCGGATTCCTATGAGAATCTTTAATGATTCGGTACAGTATGAAGAGAGAGGAATAGCTATATAGCCTACATCTGCCTACCTGTTTTCTAGTGAAATTTGAGATTATACTCGTATTATTTACTAACACTTAAAGCAGTTATAGTTTAGTAAACATTAATTTAATTAACTTCTTTCTTAGACCTTTCATTAGATAATATTGTAAGCAAAGGATACTTTAAACTTTCTTAAACTTCAAAAGTAATTCCTCTTAATTAATATAATAATACAAATAAATTAATACAAATAGTCGCCATTCAATCAGGTCATTCTTGATCGTATTACGTATTACAAAAACAAATAATCCCTTTACTTATACAATTTGTTTGCAAAATGTTTCACTTCCTTTTACTTTAAAATTAATTATTAGAAATAAGAGTAGAAGCAAATTTTTGTTTTCTCTGTCAGTCATTAAGCCAGAAAAAAAAAAAAAATATGTAATTTTCAAGTTTGAATTACAAAATGGTTTTGTTTAAAGTTCAGCTTTCATTGATTATAAAATAATAGGTATGAGGCCAGTAGTTATTATCATAGTTATAAAAGCACCATGAAAACTAGGCTGTTATTTATATTTTGGTGGTTGATGACGTGGCCATGCTGCGTCAGCACTCGGGGGGAGGAGGAATTGCGATAAGCTCTAAAAATATATATATTACTTGCATCTTGTATTCTCTTATTTATTTATTTTTACTACATATAATAATAAATAGGCTAAGTTAAAATATTAGATTAAAAAAAAAGAACTCGTTTATCCTAGTTTAACTTGCCAACGTGAACATAAAATTTAATAATGGCCATAATTATTATTATTACTAATTTTAGCATGATCATTTTACTGGATAAATAATGAACATTTGCAGTAATTTCTCTTAAAACAGTAAGAGAAAGTATAGCAGAAAAAAGAACCGAAATTTTTATAGGCAAAAAAGAAGTAGTTAAGTTAGACAAAAAAAAAAAAAAAAGATAATAAAAACATAAAAAGTATCAGTAGAATTTATTAAGTCAACAAATAAATCTTGAAGTTGTAATTTACATTACAGGAAAAGGTCGCCTTATTGGATTAATTTTTGAGAAAATGTTGTTAATTTTCTTGTGAAACTGTGTTGGTAAAAGAGGTTTACGGAGCATTCCTTTACTACCTGTAATTAGATTGCACGCAGGTTGTTGTGCTTGCTTGGAGAGAACTTGGTTTTTCTAATGCTAAGGAGTTGTTACTCTTATAGCAAAAGTATTCAAGCTTTACTAAAGGTGGGTAATTGGTATAGAGAGTTTTTTAACTAGATTGTAGTATTAGTTAGGGCCTTTAAGTGAGCTACAGTTGAATAACTATGTTTCTCAGCCATTTTGAAACAGTTTAGGGAAGAGAATGATAGGAGCATTTTGAAGGTCCGACCCTTGTCTTGTGTGAGTGGTGAGCTATATAAAGTCTTCTCACCTACATTAGTGAAAACGACGACCTACTCTGAAAGACAAAAAGTAGACACTGACACTTCACTTAAGTGCACCCTTTAGGACACTTTGTCAGCAATTGTTTCTTAATGTTTTACATGAACACAAGGACAGATATTTTCTTTTTATTAATATAAAATTTCACTTTAACATTTTCTTTATTATTGTATTTTTTTTTAATTTCAATTAAAATTTTACTTTTCATTAAGTTTTTGAATATTTCTTGAATAAAAATTTCTCCATTTAATTCCTGATGAAAATATAAAAAACAAGTTATTAACTTTCAATATTATTAAATATTTTATTACTTTTTCTTATTCTGTAAGATTTACATTATACTGTAAAAGAAACTTGCGATCGTATTAAAATTCTGAAATTAAGTTTACATTGCAAAAACGTGTTTTGAGATCTCTTGAGTGCCAAAAAAATTGTTTTCCTGAATGATCTGTAATTTAAAATTGATTAATAAGTTGATTATGAAATAAAAAAGTTTCGGTCAAATTCCATACTTCGGAAGAGCAAGTTTACTGAATAGTTTTACAGTTAATATGTAACTGAATATTTTTGGGGATGGTGGTGGTGGTGGGGGCTTGTAATTAAATCAGCAGCCTGCAAATTCGCCGCATCAAAGCTGGACTCCAGTAAGTTCATTAGCTACCAAGGGCATGTCAATGACGTATTACTAATCTTTGTCACTCCCACACAACATTGTATTTGCTAATCAGCTTCAATCACGTAAGCTAGTCACTTGCCTAATATTGTTTCTATAGGGTGTATGGAAAGTAAGGACAAAAATTAAAGTGCTATAGAACATAAAAAATTTATTGAAAATGTAATTTTTTTATTACAAACATATTAAATAACATCTCCCATTTATGTATGAAAAATTATATCCTCCATATGACCACCCAAGGCCGCGCGGCAACGAGCAATGAGTTCATTGAAGTTCTCGTTGACGCATTCACAAACATCTGGTGGGATGCCATTAATAACCCTTTGAAATTTCATCCTTCAATTGATGTATTGTTTGTGGCTTGTTCACGTACACTTTTGATTTCAAAAATCCCCACAAAAAAAAAAGTCACAAGGCGTAAGATCGCATGATCTGGCAGGAGGCCATTCCTGGTTGCCACGCAAAGAGATAATTTTTTGTGGAAACTTTTCATTCAGCAGAGCAATCATTTCACGGGATGTGTGACATGTCGCACCATCTTGTTGAAATCAAAAATCGTAATTTTCATCCACAACTGGGAAAAACCAATTAGACAAAATGGCGCCCAATTCAATTTCGTCCCTACTTCCAGTACACCCTATAGTTGTAAGAGAAAAAATTGAACAAAGCTAATAATCATTTGAGGTACTTAAAGAGGATTCAGTCTACAATTTTAACTCTAAAAAGGACAGTCAGTTACCACATCAACCTTGAAAAAATATCCATAAGCTAGGCTAGCCCACAATAGCTCACCTTTTTTAATTAAAACATAGAAGTCCAGATATACATATTGGACACGGAATCAGATACTTATTTCGATAAATATACGATGCGGCCTAATATATGGGTGATCTATGTAGGTCCGAATTTTTACAATGGAACATTAGACGGGTAACTGAAGTTCTGCTAGATCTGCTTGAAAATGTTCCTCTAGTACGCCGGCGGCAACTGATGTACATTTAATAAGATAAAGTCCAACTCATAATGCATTATCTAGATCGCATTAATGGGTTTAAATGGATTGGTACATACGGTCTTATTCAGTGGGCAGCCCGCTCCCCATATCTCAAGCCTCTGGATTACTTACTCTGGGGATACTCCTAAAAAAAAAGAAGTTTATTGCACCTTAACCCTGTCACCACTATAGAAAGAAAGAATTTCTGAAGACTGCGAAGAAATCTGTCCTGATTCTGTAATGTCTGCAACAGGACAAAAAGGGTCATGTTAGGGCTTAATTAATGATGGTTTGAATAACTAATAAGGATATGTTTTTGCCTTATTTCACTTTAAACTCAAAAACAATATAGAATTAATAGCAAACAGAAAGGCAGAGTATTTCTGTACATTCAGAACTGAATATTTCAGCAAAGAATCAACGGATTTTTCTCCTCCAATAATTATTCTTCATGAAAAAAAAATCTATTTTAAGAATTCGTTGAAAAAAATATGTACTTCTATTTGAAATAAGAAAGGACATATTTTGAATCCTTGAAAAAATTAAATACGTAACATTTGGGATTTTTTTTTTACTTTCTCTCACACCTAGTAAAAGAGGAAGTATTGTTGTAATCGTGTCAAATTTTCGAAATCGAGTTTTTACCGGAAATATCCGTTTTGAGGTCCCCTGAGTCCAAAAAAGTGGTTTTTAGCAAATGGATTCTGCATATGTGTGTGTGTGTGTGTGTGTGTGTGTGTGTGTGTGTTTTTATGAATGTATGTAGGTAGTTATTAGAACACCATAGCTCAAAAACGAAGAATTGCAGAAAGTTAAAACTTGATATTTCGTTTAGGTATCACCATGGGATCTGACAGTAAGTTATGTGTCAAAATTCTTCAACCGGAAATACCACTTTACTAAGTGATTTTTTTTCACTTTTTCGTAATTTTCTCAAAAATGGCTCCAACGATTTTCTTCAAACTTTTTACGTCAACTACATTTCATTTAAGGGCACTTTTAGGGGAGGGGTGGAGTTAGATTTTCCTCTAAAGGCTAATTCAAATTATTATACGTACAATTCTGTCATCTAAATAATGATATTAGAAGTAAATGTGTTGTTGCAATTCCGAGTTTCAAAAAACTCGGATGACCGGAAGTGCATTTACTTTACCACTTCACTAAATGATTATTTCACTTTTTCACGATTTTCTCAAAAAATGGCTCCGATAATTTTCTTGAAACTTCTTATATAAACTACACATACAATTATCTACAACTTTTATTATAATATTTCTCCGGGTAAAGTAATTTAAGAGGGCTTTTGGAAGAGGGGTTGAGTTATGTTTTTCTCTATTGTGCTATCATAGTTGATTATACAATTCTACCATCCAAAAAACATTAATTAGAAATAAATAAATGGCCAAATTTCCGAGTTTCAAGAATGTTAGTAAACCGGAAGTGGAAATGATAAGGACGGTGAATTTACGTATATAGGTGGAGCTGGTAGTTCAGTAATAGATTTAGCATGTGTGAATTTAGACCTACTTCCTTATGTAGTTAACTTCAAAGTTGATGCACAAATCTATTCCGATCATATGCCAATTATTACTTATTTCACTTCAATTAATGTGGCAAACGATGAATTGGGTAAAACAGCATGTTTCTATTTATAAACAGAAATTAGAAAAATTTATAAACCATATAAATTACATCACTGATAATGGATAAGATTTCAGTTTTATAACGGAAAAAGTTTTATGAACGCTGCAAACTATAATAAAAATGCTAAGCCTAGTTATCGGCTTAACAAGCCTTGGTCTGATAAAAAATGTAATTATTTAGCAAGGAATAAATCATTTTATTATTTACAAGTCTATAGAAAATCGAACAAATTGGAAGATATTAGTAAATTATGTTAATATGTAATTAGTTTACATATTAGTAAATGAGTTAGTTTATTATTTCATGACAAAGTTTCATTTTTTTTTTTATAATTATTATTTGACCAAGACTCTTCTCTGGCGGTCTGTGACCAAGAGTTTGTCTTTAGCCCAAGTTATTTTATGTCATCATTTATAATATCAAGTTTTTACTTTTTTACTTTTAATTGTATTTTTTATGCTGTAAAAATGTTGTAAAAATTTATAAAGAGTATTATTATTATTATTAGTAAACCGGAAGTGCGTTTTTACTGAACAGCTTTTTCAGTTTTCGACGAATTTCATTAAATTTGGAACACTATAAAAATTGAATTACAATTTTGAGAACTGAAGTAAAAGAACGTTGTATGAGTGTTTCACATCAGATTTTTTGTTCTGTTTGGCGTACTTTCCGAGACAAGCGGATGGTGCATGTTAAAATTGTCTCCCTGTACGTATGCATATTCACACTAACACAAATACAGTCCTCCATCACCAAAAAAAATTCAGATACAATTACATTTTCATATTCAAGAGATCTGATATATTTCAAGTGAAAATTAATTCCACGCCAAAGCTGAGTAAGATGTGATGGCAAGAAGAAAAAAGATATAATTTTTAAATAAATTATAAATCTAACTAGTGGTTCCAGCCAGCCGCTATCTGCAGGTCAAAAACCGCAGCAAACAAAAACGCTTTCAAACAAGGGTCAATACACACCCAAAGAAACTCCGCTAAACCCTTTCAAATAGGGGTCATTACACGGTCAATGTACAGAGGCCACCTGGCCTGTATACCCTTCATACAAGGGTCAGTGAACACTCAAGAGGCCACCTGGCTACCATCTATTAACAAACAGTCTTTGTTAACCACCGACTGGCCACCATCTGTCGCCATCCTGGTCACCGACCTACCTAGGGTCAACATACTGCAAGAGATGTCTTAGTGTGGCACATACTTACACACCTGCCAATATGTGAGTGATACCAATATAAACTTCGCCCCACTGGAGGAGGGGATCAGTGTTCTATCAGTTACGCATCAGTCTTCAACAGTCAAGACAGCAGTTCACGTCAGTTCAAGCAGTTAAGTTTCACACATCGCGAGCGCGTCCCTATTCAAGGATTAAACATTACATCTTTAATATTTATTAATCATTTCATAATTCATTTATTGTTGTGCATCTTAGTTCATCTAATTTCAAACACTTTAAATTAATTGTTAAAACATAGTCTATTTTAGTAATTCAGTAGTTCGTATTTTGAGTAACAATTCTCTTAATTCATCACTTCAACTCCCTATTCAAGACATCTGATTCCAATACAAAGACCTCCTAAACACGATTTTTTTTATCCTGCAAAACTGTTTAGTGTAACGCGATTCATATCGTCATATTTCTGTCACTTCTTTTGTTCAAAATACCACGCCAACATAGATCTGTTGCAAGAAATCGAAGGTCCACTTCTGGGCGTGTGGATTAGCATTGAATACAATTCTCTTATATTTCTATTTCAAGAGATGGCATTTTCTTCTGAGTGATATTTTTTCACATGAACCAGCTGTAAATATCATTTCTTACACGCCCCTATTTAAGTGACTGGCCTTAATAAAATTTAACGGATTTTTTTTTAATCATTCAGCCAGCTCAATTGAAGATTGTCAAGATGGAATAAAAGACAAAATTGTTTACTACATTCTTGTAAACAATATTTCTATTTATATAATAAAAGAAAGCATTAAATTTAATGAATAATTTTATTATACCCCACTACCAAGTTTAAAATGGTTGAAGCTCGTTTTAATAATCTCTCATCAAAAAGATCAAATATATAATTTATGTTTATATCTCTTCTTATTATTTATTCATATCATGTAATGCATTTTCCCTATCCTATTTTAGTTTCTCCTCCTCATTTTAGTTTCCCACAATATTATCACGATGTCTAATAGAATCCGAAGAGAGGGATCTAAAGCAGAGAGATGGAGGCACAACAAAAATTAGCAGTCTCATTAGCTAGTTTAGACCAGCCTAGAGTGGGAGAATCTGTTCAAATATAGCTAGTCTAGCAACAGTTCATACAACAGTCACAACGCGTCAACAACCTTTTGCTTTACTCACTCAAAATCTTTTACTAACCATTTTGTAAATTATGTGTAAAGTCCAGGCAGTTTGTGTTACTTTCTTTATTATAAGTGTTCAGCATTACTTCTAGTTTATTTATCTTTCTAACCCAATGCTTTCCTCCTTTCTATACCGATTATACGATGTGTTCTTCCAAAACTATTAAATTGATTTGAATCGTAAATTTGTGGTTTAATAATTTATTTTTTATTGATAGAGACTATATAATCAATTTATATTTACTATTCAGTCCTGAATAAAGAGGCGCAATCTAACTTTTATTCATGTACTTAACTTTACCAAAAATTGTCAGTGGAACTAGGAAGCTACGATGTCTTTTCAGTTTTTTTTTATTAATATCTATTATAATAACTTACTAAGTATTATAAGAAGACTTCATGGAACTAGGAGTTATTATTATATAGAGATGCATTCTCATCTTGATCACCCCTGTTATCTAAAGTTTGATACCGCAACTAACTTCAACTACTACATCAGGATAGGTCGTAGTTTTCAGTAAAGTATGTAAGCAAATAAGCTTCCCCTTCATGTATGGCACTCTGAACTTTGCTATTACATTAGATATGTGAGGAAAGTCATGATATTAACAAGAACTCCCTTCCCTTGCTACACACTAATAATCATAAAAGGCTCTCAGGTGTTTTTTCTACTTTTAGTGTAAAAGTTTTTGAAATATTATGAATATTAAATCTTGTCAGTTATTGACAACTTCAGATAAATTGTTTTAAATATTAATAAGTGCAATTAATTATTTATATACAATTATTCATTAATATTTCTTATAATAAATAATTTGAAAATATGAAAGGATTTTTCTAATACAAATTACCATTATTAGAAACTAATAAAATAAATTTTTACTGTTTCTTACTCCTAACTGGTAAGCGGAAGTATTGCGATCGAGTCAGATTTTCGAAATTGAGTTTTCACCGGAAATACACGTTTTTGGGGTTACCTGAATAAGAAAAAAATGTTTTTATCGAATGATATATATATGTGTGTATGTATGTGTGTGTGTGTGTGTGTGTGTGTGTGTGTGTGTGTATGTGTGTGTGGTGGGAGTGTCAACAGATTATCTCAAAAAACGGAAAATTGCCGGAAGCTGAAACTTAGCATTACATTTAGGTTCTATTAGGATCACAACATTAATGTTTTGCGTCAAAATAGTTTGGCCGGACGTAAAAAAAAAAAAAATCATTTTAAGAATGTTCAGGGTTTTTTTTTTAAAGGGCTATATCAATATATACGATTCCTATCTTCTATATAATGTTAATAAGAATTTATTGTATAACTAAAATGCCGAGTTCGAATAAAATCGATTTACCGATCGATAACTGATGCAATATATTTTTTACATTAACTTACTCCTAGTAAGAGGAAGTATTGTAATTGTGACAAATATTCGATATTGAGTTTTCATCGCAAATATCCGTTTTGAGGACCCCTGAATCCAAAAAAAGGGCTTATATTAAAAATGCCATTTCTTATGAGACTCCGAAAAAATTGATCTTCACTAATTGTTTTATGTGGAAGTTGTGAGGGGAGTCAACATAATTCAAAAACTCCAAAACGTAGGAGGTACAAAATGTCACGGGATTAAAATTTTCCGAGTGACAATTTATGTGCCCACTCAGTCGGCTGCTAGGGCGGGGCTTAAGTTGGATTCCACTTCGTTTTTTGTTTTTCATATATATATACTTCCAGGTAACGTAGTAATCCCAAACTTTAACGGAAAGAGTTCTGATAATTTATGAAAGTGGAAAAGGAAGAGAAAAGAATGAATAGCCAAAGAAGTTGAAAAGGGAGACCAGGTAGATGCTGTCTATTCTGACTTCAAAAAGGCTTTTGACCGGGTTCCTCATTCAATATTGATCCAAAAATTAAATCGGATTGGAATCCAGGGTATTCTTCTTGAATGGATCTCATCCTATCTTCAAGGAAGAAAATCTATGGTGAAGTTGAATGGTGTCTACTCCAGGTGGTTCCATGTTTCCTCAGGCGTGCCTCAAGGCTCTCATCTCGGTCCTTGGCTATTCAACGTTTTCATTAACGACATTTTTAAAACTTTTCTGCACTCAAAATTCCTCATGTTTGCAGACGACTTAAAATTCTTCAGAAAAATAACGTCAGTGCAGGATAGTGAGAAATTGCAAGAAGATCTAAATCGTCTTTTAGAGTGGTGCAAGGAAAACGGTATGGAAATGAACATCAATAAATGTCATGTCATTTCGTTTTCTAGGAAACGGAATAATGTGGTTTTTCTCCTACACCATCCAGGGTAATCTCCTGGATTGCGTCACAAACATTAGGGACCTAGGAATCAAATTAAGTGCTAATCTTAGATATGCAACTCACATTGACGAAACTTGCAAAATAGCTTCCAGGATGCTGGGGTTTGTGATCCGGAAAACAAGAGAGCTCGAAGACCCTAAAGCAATCTTGGCAAGCGATCTTGGCGGTCTATACGTCATATATTAGAAGTATTTTAGAATATGGTTCACTGGTGCGGCACCCATATACAAAGAGCGACTTGGATAGACTGGAATGTATACAAGAGCGATTTGTCAGATATTACATAAGGAAGTTCCCCCACGTTAAATTAGACATTGATTCCTTAGAAATAAGGAGATTGAAGACTGATCTGTTATTTCTTTATAAACTGATCAATAATACAATCGACTGTTCTAAACTTCTGGCTGATATTCCCTTCCATGTATCTCCCATCCACTTAAGTCATTCCTATAGGTTTGCAGTTCCTCATCATAGCAACAAACCTATTCTTTCACATGAACATTCTGTCAAGAATATGCCGGGAATGTAATGCACACATCAATAATAATTTGGACTTCTCAGTGAAATTGTCATATTTCAATACATTGTTAAATGAAATTAAATGAAGTTTTGCCTCTTTTTGTAAACAAATTATGTTCTATATATATTTATATTTTTATTGTTTACACCTCTGTTTATCTATATTGTTGTGTTTTAAATGTTTACTGTTTGACTTACATTATTTATTGTAATGGTTGAAAAAAAAATTAATTCCACAGAAAAAGAAAATCACTATATTGAATGAATATATTTACTTCCAAAAGAAAGAAAATTTAAATACAATAAAAGTATATATCTATTTATTACCCTTACAAACAACAGAAATCGCTTCTTCAAATAATAACAAAGAAAATAATATTTAATCTTCTAGAACTTAATTGTGCAAATCACTCCTCAAAATTTCAAAATTTTCAATTAAACGACCCCAACAACAAATACCTTATAGTTACTACAAACGCTATTTATTTCTTAATTAGACGAAAACGTCATTAACAATCCTTGCGCAATCTCTTATACTAACACCCCAAAGAAAATATTTGTGTTTAAATTTTCTACGTCTGTTAGCCGGTATTTTCCTCCCAAATTATTTTCGATAGTTATATTTCACTACTGAGGAGCTGATGCAGGCCCTCATTTATGTAATGAGTACTCACATACAGTTTTCCTTTAGTATATCGCACTGTATCTCCTTGTGCGCAGAGTGGCCACTCGTTGTCTGACAGCTTTTCCAGTCTGATTTCCTGTTTCTTGCGAGGTGAGAAGTCTCCGCTGCCGTCGGCCTTGAGATGGAATTATTTCAGAGAGCGATCACTTTAATTCCTCAGCCCGTCTTTCACTCTTCGTGGCTCTCCGCCCGCTAAAACCACCTGTTTGGCGAAGCATAGCGCACTGAAATTAATTGTCTGCAGGTTGCTCATTTACCTAGCGGAGGAGAAAAATCACAAACGGCCTTGCCGTAGCAGAGTCACAGACGTACTAACTCAATATGATGTTCTTAATAAACACATACACACGCACGGGGCGTTCTCTATTCTTTCCCATTAGAGACAACATTAAACTTTGACCGGCTATACAAACACACCTAAAAATAACTGTATTTATACATTTGAAATCTCTATTTCTAATTATTATATTCCCTAACTATTTTTACAACTTCGTTACAAAAACTATATAGTTTAATTAGCTTTTACTAAGGAACCGACAATAATGTATTAGTCTAATTCGGTCAACCCCACCCCCAAGTACAACTTTACTAAATAATTTTTACTTTCTCTTACTCCTAGTAAGAGAAATTATTGTAATCGTGTCAAATTTTCGATATCGAGTTTTCACCGGAAGTATCCATTTTGAGGTCCCCTGAGTCCAAAAAAGTGGTTTTTAGCAAATGGTCTGTGTGTGGGTGTCTGTGTGTGTGTGTGTGTGTGTGAACAGCATAGCTCAAAAACGAATAACCGTAGAAAGTTGAACCTTGATATTCCGTTTAGGTCTCAACTATGGCATCTGCCTGTGGGTCATCTGTCAAAATTCCTCAACCGGAAGTACCACTTTACTTGTTGTTTTTTTTTTACTTTTTTGCGTTTTTCCCAAAAATGGCTCCGTCGATTTTCTTGAAACTTCTTATATAAACTAAGCATACAAAGATCTACAACTTGTATACAAAACATTTCTCTGGAAAAATTCATTTAAGTGCAGTTATGGAGGAAGGGTGGGGTTAGGTTTTCATCCAAAGTGCTATTTCAGTTTATTAAACAATTATATCATCTAAATAATGTTAATTAGGATTGAATATGTTGTTGAAATTCCGAGTTTCAAAAAATCGGATAACCGGAAGTTCGTTTACATTACATAAATGATTACTAAATGATTTTTTTCATTTTTTTGCGATTTTCTCAAAAATAACTCCGACGATTTTCTTGAAACTTTCTATATAAACTAAGCATACAAAGATCTACAACTTTTATTTAAAACATTTCTCTGGGAAAATTCATTTAAGGGCAATTTTGGAGGATGAATGTTTATCTTAAAAGTGCTATCATAGTTGATTATACAATTCTATCATCCAAACAAAATTAATTAGAAATAAATAGATGGCCAAAATTCCTAGTTTCAAGGAAATTAGTAAACCGGAAGTGTGCTTTAACTGAACAGTTTTTTTCAGTTTTCGACAAATTTCATTAAATTTGGTACACAAACTATAAAATTTGTCAATTATAATTTTAAGAACTGGAGTAAGAGAAAGTTGTGTGAGTGTTTCACACCAGATTTTTTTTTTTTATAGTGTTTTGCAATTTTTTCAATATCGACTCCAACTATTTCTTTAAACTTGATGTTACTTTCCGAGTTTCCAGAAAATTAGTAAACCGGAAGTGTGCTTTAACTGAACAGTTTTTTTCAGTTTTCGACAAATTTCATTAAATTTGGTACACTAACTATAACATTTGTCAATAATAATTTTAAGAACTGGAGTAAGAGAAAGTTGTGTGAGTGTATCACATCAGATTTTTTTTTTTTATAGTGTTTTGCAATTTTTTCAAAATCGACTCCAACTATTTCTTTAAACTTGATGTTACTTTCTAGAGCTGCAACATTTATTTGAACAAGTTTTTAGCAAAAGAGATGGAATTATTATAAATTATGATTAGACATTACAAAATAATGTATAATAAATAGTATATTTGGAAGAATACTTTATAACTAAATTTTAATAGTGTCGTTAAAATGACTTGATAAAACACTGAGCATAATTAATAACATTATTAAAATTTAGTTATAAAGTATCCACAAAACATACACACACACACACACACACACACATAGTAACATAACCTTATAACCTCTCCACATAATTATATACAATCAACAAACCAACAAGCGTTACAGTAACCGAAACATTACGTTTAAATGAACTAGCTTCAGGACCTTGGTGAATTAATGGATGAAAATCCGAAACCAGTCAGAAACAAAACTAATATACATGCTACGACGGATAAAATACCAGATATCAATAATTCATTTATCTAAGTGATTTGAATAGACTTCTACTTACTTACTAGCATACTTCACAATCTTAAAACAAACAATAGCATACTGTAAGGAACAATAACTGGTTAACAATAACATACAACAAACTGCGACAAAACAAACCTATTAACAAATCCGTGCTGACCCAATTAGCGACGTTTTCAAGGCGAGACTCGACAGCACAGAGAAGAACGAGGATAGGGCATACACGACTGACACACACTTATTTCTTACTGGGACTGCACTAACCTACATGGACAGACTGTGACCAACCGAAGACATTAATACACCTATTATTAGAACGCCTAAAGTATTCAGTACCCAGGAAAAAGTATAAATCAACAGTCTTAAAGATTTTATTACCTCATCCTCCGCAATCATCAACTTCATTCAAGAATCTGGCATTTGCCCAGATATTTAACTTTATAATACAAGAGTCAATGTGATGTATTATATATATATATATATTAATGGCACTGTAATATAATATATTATTTCATATAATATAACAATATAATGTAACAAGGTCGTCGCCGTTAATAACCGCTACAGATGAAACGAAGGATGAAAAAAAAAATATGTAAAAAATAAAAAAAAATGTAAAAGAAAAGTGATTCGATTTAATTAATATTTCTAGTTTTGTATTTCTCTAATAATTCAGAAACTCAACAGAAAGTGGAAAAACTCCATGATAATTGACTCTGAAAAGAAACTAAAAAAAAAATTTGTATGATTAAGTTTTATTTCTTGAAAGTTGAGAGTCGTTTCTCTTAAACGGGTAATAAATTCATTAAATAGTTTGAGCAATTTTTCAACTTGACTACACCTATCTTAATATTCATCCTTATTCTCAGTGAATTATTGCATGCTGTATACATTCTTATGAGATATAAATTTGTCTACCGTCTTCTTGCTATTCTCCATTTTTACGGAGAATTTAGTGTGCTGCTATCTTAAGAGATCTATTGCGCCCTTCTAAACTTCTTGAACTTATTTCATTTTTTTATTTTATTTTATTTTTTTTTTTTTTTGCAAGTTAGTACGGTTCTTTTCTTATGTTGTTAATGTTATTGTTAGTGCTCTTATATTTTATGGATTTTTTTTTTTAACTTTTTATTTGTCATTTACAACTGTACATAAAGGTAAAATAAGTAAAAATGGTAAGGTGATGATCCAGTGATGATCTCCATTAGTCAACAAGGTGATCGCGAGGCCAACGACGCCTCAGTCGCCTTCGGTGATTGGAAGGAAGTGTGGTTGAGGACAAGTTAGCTGCTAATGGATTAGGGTGTGTTGATAAGTTTTTGTGAAATCTATTGTAACGTGTTTTAGTAAGTTCGGTTATATAAAAGGAATTTTGAGATCTTTATGTATTGTTAGGTTACTGACATAGAATGGAGCGTTTACAATGCGGCGGAGATTTTAGATTGGAGAGTTTGTAATCGGTTGATATTAGATCGTTTAGCAGCTGAACCATAAAGTTCAAGTCCGTAAGTCCATATAGGTGCTAGGACGGATAGATTTCACCGTCGTCTTTTATTATGAAGTGTTAGTTTTGATCGGTGATCAAGTAGTCTGGCTAGAAGCTTATATCTTTTGTTTAATTCTATTCGTTTAAGTCGTGTATGAGGATTCTAGGTGTGTTTCTTGTCGAGGTAAGTCCCAGGTACCGCACATGGTCGGCTGAAGGATTATGGATTTTAAGCTTTTTCCTTCTTCATCCCCATATGTTTTCTCCAGTAACCAATACTGTTAATCTCTTCTGCTCAATTCCATAAGTGAACTTTTACTTTACTAATAATATTAAAGCAAAATATAAGTTATTTCATTAAACTTTTCTTTATTTTTTCTCATTTAAGGCGCATTAACAACCTTAGGTCATTAGCGCCAGGGGCTTTCTCATTCATTGCACTGCCAACCTCCAGGCAGTATTCTCTCCTTATAAAAAACAGTGCCCATAGTAGAGGCTCCTATAATGTGTTTGGATAGATGTGTAGTTGTGTTGTGTGTTGTAGCACGAGCAATATTGAAAGGGCTTAAATGTGTGTATATTTTGAAGTGAGATATGTTTAAGATATAATGAAGAAGTCATCACTGTTTACAATAAATAATTTGACTATACAGTGGAACTTCGGTATTCGACCTTAATTAGTTCCTGATGTTTTGATTTATACCGAATAGGAAGTATACCAAACCAACCTTTCCTATAACAAGTAATGTAAAAAATGATTAATCCGTTCTCATGTATAAAAATATTCCTTTTGTAATGGTATATTAATGGGGGTTGTAAAATAATTTGAACACTGTTTTTCAGTTATCCAAAGCAAAAGCAATTTTTCAACATGATCTAATGTCTCCGATCTCTGTTTAGAAATTGATTTAACCCCTTTCGCAACGTTAGCAGATTTAATAACGTCTCTATTTTTCACGATTTTCGATATCGTCGTTCTCTGAATACGGTATGCAACAGTTAAATCTCGAATACGCATGCCACCTTCATATTTCTCAACAATCCCTTTTTTCAGTTCCATTGTGGTTCTAGTCCATTTTTTTAGTTTTCTGTTGTTTTTTATTTGCCTTTTTGCAATTCATAATTAATAAGAATAATAAAATTTTATTTAAAAATTAAAAACAGAAGAAATTTAACATAGTTATAGACCGTGGACCGTGAAGATCTAATCTGGGACTAATACACCGAAAGAGCAGTACATACACCAACCAACGACTCTCCCCACCAAAATATGTAATTTCTGGTAAGGTGAGTTGTTGGTTTCAAACCAAATAAAGTCAGTATAAATTCATGAATACCGTAAGATATCATGGTGCTACTTGTTCATAGATGGCGCGTATAATTGAATTAAGTCCTATACCGAACAAAATATGAAAGTCTATAGATGAAAGTCTATGCTTTAATTGCTAGTACCAATTGTATTTGTGGAGTCCTATTCGCCGCTAGGGACTCAGCTCAACTCACAATTCAGCAATCTCTACCAACTTTAAAGTCACACTTAATTTTTACTTTCTCCTAGTAAGAGGTAGTATTTTAATCGTAGCAAATTTTCGATATCTAATTTTCACCGGAAATATCTGTTTTGAAGTCCCCTAAGTCCAAAAAAGTTGAAATTTGATATTCCGTTTAGATATCGCCATGGCATCTGACAGTGGGACATCTGTCACAATTCCTCAACCGGAAGTACCACTTTACTTGCTTTCTTTTTTTTACTTTTTTGCGTTTTTAGTTCTAATAAGCATTTTAAGTTCATAGAAAGTTTGTCAATCAGAAGTTTAGTAAAAAATAATAAAAAGTCAAGATTGAGTTATTGTTGTGTGCGCGTGTGATGCTCAAAATTTCTCACAAAATCCTTGAATAAAAACAACGGGCTCTGAAGATCACTTAAAAATCCTAGGCCTAGAATTATAAGAAGTGGATCATTTGTGAAGCATTAATTGGTTTATAAATTCTAGACTTGCAGCTAGCTCAATATTTTCCATTCCATTAGTGAATTAATTTGAACACCAATTTCCTAAATTCAAAACACAATAGTATATTGATCTAGTTTTATTTTGGTAACAATTTTAATTAAAAGGTCATACTTAAAATGTTTTTTGATAGACATTTATCCGAACAATATATTTCACACTTAATTCAATATAAATTTATAGCGTGTTCTCAATAAGATGCTTTATGGTTTCCATCAGTCAACACTTTAACCTTTCACTTAGCTCTGGAACGATAACCAATAGTAAGCACTTAAGTAAATGGTGGCTGTCCTGGAAAATAAGAAAACCATGCTGAAATATGAAAGATCACCCCACCACTACTTATTTATATAATATAAAACTACGGTGTAATGATCTTATTATCATTACAATATTTACATAAGTTAGTAAGTGTTACACAAATGTAATTATTACTTTTTATTTTGATAAATTATTAAACTAGATCATTTTACTATCGTGGCCCTCGAGTTAACCAATCAGCAGAATAGAATAGAGTAGTGAAACGGGAAGTGGTTCCAGCGTCCCATAGTCACCGCGACCCAAATAGATATATGTCTAACAATAAGTTAGACTCTGGCTAACATAAGTTAAATACTGCTCAGGGCATTTGCACAAGTTTATTGCTCA
Source organism: Triatoma infestans (assembly GCA_011037195.1). NCBI lineage: Eukaryota > Metazoa > Arthropoda > Insecta > Hemiptera > Reduviidae > Triatoma > Triatoma infestans. Next base: position 27,743 of record JAAEAF010000513.1, read on the forward strand.
CAAGCATGCTCTCATTATGAACTTTTTCGCTTATCTTTGACCACTGGTAATTTCATCAACAGGCCTTTGATTTGCTGCGAATCCAGGACGTAAAAGCTGATTGTCACTGCCCTGGCAGCACGAAAGAAATGTTCCAGACCCATAAAAGGATAGAGTGAGCTTATTAGTGTTGAATACAATTCTACACAAGCTTAGCGTCATCTGGAGGCATCAATGGCTTTGATTGCAGCCTGATTATCTGATTATATAACTATCCTCCTTTTGTGGAGAATGCATTTAAGAAACCGGATATTATAGCATATTATATTTATAACCTCCGCTCAGAAGACTGCAGCATACCTGTCCAGAACCACCCAGAAATGAATACTAGGTTTTGGTTATTGGGGTCGGTACACAAGATAGATTTCCAGTTATGGTTAGCTTCACAACATTCATCCTGATGGATGAGCATAGTTGGTTGTCGTGGGTCCGGATAGAGCTATTACTGAGACGTTGCTGTGTCCTTCATGAAACTCTCTCAGGGATCTGGTTGGATCCCTTACTGACCATTGTGTTTGAAGAGACATCTCTACGTAATGGAGCTCATGCTGGATCCATTTTGTAAAGTCTGTAAACACCCTTTACATTTTATGGCAGATTGCTTGGATTGTGAGGAAATTAAGTTCAGGATCTTTGGTCTGAACAGTATGTCTAGGGGAAATGCTTAGGCTGTTTGCTTTTAAGGTTGTCTGTCCGATTTGTTCGGCTGCGGTGAAACTTAGATGGATTAAATCCGGGTCTGGGTATTTGTTCTATAACCGGTTTGTTGTTATTTTTCTTGCGGTAGCTACATGGTCCTTGGTGGTTTGGATAGCGTAAGGTTTGGTCCCTGCCCACAGCCAAATAACAATAATACAAGATAGAATCACCCGGCATAGGTGGTCCTCGGGTCCAGTCTCATCTATCTGCTATCGGAAATTGTTTTCAAAATAGTGAATCAGAACAATGCGATCCGTAGGGATGGATAGGCAGGATGAAATCCGATTCAATTTATCATATATCTTTTGATAAGCAGACCAGTGTTGGCTAATAGCCGATACAAGCGTATATTCAAGCCGATGGGTAACCACCTTGGCTTCACTTTGGATATAGATATGTAATGGCGGTGGCAGGCGAGTAAGATTTCTAAAGCCGCAGAATGTGTAGTATCCTGACCCCCCCTGTGGCGCTGAGACAGCCATGTCTCTGCAAGCTACTGAGGATTATTTTCTCTACGGCAGTGCGTTAGTCCACCAAATCGGTGTGGTAGTTGTGAGGGGGGTTTTAGGAGCAGTTGGGGGTAGTTTTGGGGGTTCGCAGGCTGTTGAAAAACTAAAAACGTTTTCTACGCATGTTGCAACTGTCTTACCGTTTGTGGCCCTCGAGTTAACCAATCAGCAGAATAGAATAGAGTAGTGAAACGGGAAGTGGTTCCAGCGTCTCACAGTCACCGCGACCCAAATAGATATATTGTGAAGCCTAACATAAGTTAAACACTGGCTCAGGGCATTTGCACAAGTTTATTGCTCACAAGCATGTTTCAAAGTCGGCTGAGAGACACCTCCCCGTGTTGGTCTCATAATGAACTTTTTCGCTTACCTTTGACCACTGATATTTCACCATCAGGCCTTTCGCCAATTTTATTTTTTCGCTCTCTCTCTCTCTGTCTCACTCTCTCTCTCTCTCTGTTTCACACAGTCATTTTACGACACATCATTCGTATTAATAGATCAAATAAAGTCCAAGATTAATATTGGATATCGAACCGCGCTGAAACAACACATCTTAACTTAGCGTTTAAACGCTTTCCTCAAACTCAGTTATCGCCGAACATGGCTGAAAAAACTACTACCGATTTTTTTATTTTCTTAATGCTTAATATTACGATTAAAAAATGATTGTTTTGGCAATAAATCTTGTGACCCTTAAATGGTCCATAAATTCCCTGAAAGATACCCTTGAGTTTCTAAAGTTAAGGTGTGTTGCGTGATTTTAAGAGAAAGTTGCCTAAAACTCTCGCAAATACTGATGCAATAAATAACAGATTTCTTAATTTAAAAAAAATAAAAATGCGTTTTTTTTAACGAGAAAATACACATTTATAAAAAGAAATGTTTATTACACTCATATTAGATCAAATTCATTTAATTGTTTGTTTTAATTAAACTTGAAGTTTTTATACGATTATTTTTTTAAAAAGGAAATGTTACCAAAGCAAAGTTAATAATAGAAGTTGAAGAAAGAATATACAGCAGTTAGCAGGAGCGAATAAAGAAAGAAATAGAACAGAATAAAATTTCTTAACTAGCAAAAAAAGTGCCCCACTACCGTATCCATTTTCTCTTCTAATTAAGCTGACCTTTTTTTTCTCTCTCTCTCTCTTCCCCTTCTTATTCCCTCTTCAGTTCTTTCTGGACCTAGGTTTTGTGATATTACAGACCTTATCTAACCAACCACCAAATTGCCTCGAAAAATTTTTCTTATTATAACTAATTATATTCAGAGATAATTTTTCCTTCATCAAGAAAAATAATAAAATAAATAAAACATTTATGTTTCATTAAGGGTCAGCTATTTTATTTGCTTTCCACAAAAATATGGCTGAACCAGGATTACTTATTCCCCACCCCATCACACCACGAAAAAGAAAAGCTTTTACCAGTGATTTGCCAGTCTGACTACAATATCTTAATATATCTTTAATCACCAACTTCTTCAAGCATTGTCTTGAGACTGTTACCCTTAAAAATATGCGGAACCACGTATTAGTGAAAAGGGGATACTGAATTAGGTAATGGTTTACCGTTTCCCTGACTGCTTGTCACAATGTTGACACAAAGTACCTAGGCGTCCTAACTATTTTCTGCCTAAATGATTTGCTGCTAGAGAATGTCCATTTAATATACTGACTACTGCTCCCTAGCCAAGCACTTGGACATTATTCAAGAGGTTGTCCCTGGCCCTGTCTTCAAGATGGCTGGGGAGGAGTGCTGTCCAACATTCCACTTTGAGCTCCCCTTCCAAATGATATTAACGTCACAATCGGAATGGGCTAAAAGTTGGGAAAAACGGGGCCAATCTGGGGGATCCTCGTTCACGGATGGATCCAAAATAGCCTGCGGAACTGGAGCCGGAATATATGGAGTCAAACCGGAGGTATGCACGCGAGGCCCCTCGGTGGATACTCCACGGTTTTCCAGGCTGAAGTTTATGCAATAAAGATCTGTGCTGAGGAGAATTTGCGTATGGGCTCTAGGAATAGAGAGATATGCATCTTCTCGGACAGCCAGGTAGCGCTGAATGCACTTCGGACATTCAGAATTACTTCCTACCTACTCAGAGAGTGTAGAGACTCCCTGGAGGCATTATCCCTGCACAACAGTTCGGCTAGCATGGGTGCCAGGGCACAAGAGGATTAGAGGTAACGAAATAGCCGACCAATTGGCCAGGGAGGGAGCGAATACTCCCTTCTATGGGTGGAACCTGTTTTGGGAATAACCAAAAGCATGGCGAAGGCGTCTCTGAGAGAATGGACCCGGAGAGAGCATAATCGTCACTGGAGGCTAAGTACTGGAGCAAAACACGGCAAAATGGTCATGCCAGAGCTGTGTAGAAGAAGAACCAGAGACACCCTGGGTCTAAGCAGGTATCAGATTTTTCTAATAACGGGCTTGTTTACTGGGCATCAAGCCCAGGTTCAAGAAACATCTGCACTAGGTGGGATTGGTGGATTCAGAGCCATTGTGTAGACTGTGTCAGGAGGAGGAGGAGGAGACGGCCTCTCACCTGCTGTTTGATTGCGTTACAATCGGCAGATTGCGGTACGAAATCTTCGGCACTCTGAGACCAGGGGAAATCGTACTTCTAAAAGGACTGGTGGGGAGAATCCTGGACCTCATGAAGAGGGGAGCTTTCTCTACTAGGTAATGAGAGATTAGCCGATAAGCCTCAAAGGGAGGCTGCAGTACCTGGGTTCGAGTCGCCCCTGCATGATTCTACTGACTACAACTCTCAATTATCAATTCTCAAAATTGAGACGATACTTCAAGTAACCCTCTTCTCATATCTTTCGTAAATTTCTTAGCCTGGAGATAAATTTCTTGTTTTCTTATCCAGTATTTCTCCAGTTCCCTAATCCTCCATTGTTTGACGTCTCTGATGGAAAATTGCTTGGTGACGGCTACTACTGGCTCAAAACTGAGCACAAAACTGATTTTTTGGGGACTTTCTGGAGCGCGTTATTTCAGTAGCGTTATGCTCCCAATAAAATGCTCAATAGGTTTATGAGATTTTTTAAAATTTTCTCGAAAATGATTACAACGATTTTCTATTAAATATGGAATGCTCCATTGCACAGAGACTACAATTCTGTGACTTTTATTTAAAAGTGCCGTTTAAGTTAAAATTTAATCTGTCGCTACAAGCTTTAGCGGGGAAAAAAGGGGGCTTTCATACTAATTGTACTTGTTATATAATACATGATCATTGAAATGTAGTTGGTGTGTTGTTGTGTTATAGTGTAGTGGTATCGTGTAGTGGCTTGAGCGGTTTTGTAAAAGGGGGCTTGTAAGTATATATGTTTAAGAGAGAAGTAATAAGAATAATGTCAATGACTTTGCCATAAGGTCAACAAACACGAGGGTCGCACACTAGGACAGATGTCTTGGTGTGAGTGTGAACAACAGTAATATATAAACTCGATCATATACGACGAATTATTATTATATCATCTACGACCAAACGAGCACGTCTTTATACACAAGCGGCAATTTACTATACACAGTTATATTCAAACTTATCATTCTCTTAGTTGTGCACTTTAGTTCAGTTATTTTATCATTCTAATTTATCTTCTATTTATTATTAAGTATTTTATAGCTATTAGTTACCATTTATTATGTTAAAAATTATTGTTAAAATACAGTTTATTTTTATATAAAATCCGTTTCAATAATTCGAGCACTAACTTCCAAAATCTCTCAACTAACTTCCGCCCTCTTCAAGATATCTGCCATTCCAGGAATCACACATCAAACGATTCCATTACAATAATTAAGAAAACACTGGTAGATTAAATTGTTCATGAAATAAAGTATTTATCTAGATTAAATGCAAAGCTCTTATGTTTTAACTTAAGGTGGCAATGAATTTTAGAAAGCGATTCCTGAAGCAAGTGTTCTGGTTTTGAAAGCAGAATGCAGACTGACTTGAAGGAATGCCCTCTCTTACAAAACAGTGGCCAAGTGGCATTGTATTAATTTAACGGATTCTTGTGCCTTTGTCTCTTTAATAGCAATGACCTTAAATTATTGTACCTGGCTCTTTTCACTGTACTAAGATACATTTAAAATATTAACAAAAATCTACTTTTCAAACTATAAAATATTCTAAACTATTTTTCAAAACTATCATTTTCTTTCATTTCTTTCTTCCACTACATCATCCTTACCACCTCTTTTGAGGGCAGCTCATTTAAACGTTTATATATTTAAATATAACAATTAAAGAAAAATTTGTCTAATGTATTGTTTCACTGCAAGATAAAAAGTCATTGTGATTATTTCACACTAGATTTTTTTATATATTCAAAAATGTAATTATTTAAAAAAAAACTTTTAATAATCGAATATATTAAAATTCTTGAGTCCAAAACAGAAATAATGTCGTTACTGTAAAAACTCTACTGGAAGAAGCAAATGAAAAAATAGAAATAAATTAAAATCTCGTGCAACTTATCTCGTTACTCAAGTTCTCAAAATTTATAATTGACAAAATTTTTAGAGTTTATGTAGCAAATTTGATGAAAATCGTTGGAGTTCGTTGAAAACTGAAAAAAAAAAAAAAAACTGTTCAGTAAAAGCGCACTTCCGGTTTATTAATTTTCTGGAAACTCGGAATTTTGGCCATCTATATAATTTCTAATTAATTTTGTTTGGATGATAGAATTGTATAATCAACTATGACAGCACTTTAGAGAAAAACCTAACCCCCATCCCTTTCCTAAAACTACCATTAAATGAATTTCACCAGAGAAATGTTTTAAATAAAAAGTTGTAGATCTTTGTATGTGTAGTTTATATAGAAATTTTGAAGAAAATCGCCAAAGGTATTTTACAAAAAAATCGCGAAAGAGTGAAAAAAAATCATTTACTATAAAGTGGTAAAATAAATGCACTTCCGGTGATCTGATTTTTTTTTTCAAACTCGGAATTTCTACAACATATTTTATTCTAATTAACATTATTTAGATGACAGAATTGTCTAATAAACTGAAATAGCACTTTAGAAGAAAACCTAACCTCACTCCTTTCACAAAAGTGCCTTTAAATGAATTTTTCCAGAGAAATCTTATAGATAAAAGTAGTAGCTTTTTTTATGTGTAGTTGATATAACAAGGTTGAAGAAAATCGTCGAAGCCATTTTTTAATAAATCTGAAAAAAGTAAAAAAAAAAAAAACAGCAAATAATGTGGTATTTCCGGTTGAGGAATTTTGACACATAACGTACTGTCATATCCCTTAGTGAAACCTAAACGGAATATCAAGTATTAACTTTCTACGATTTTTCTATCTTGAGCTATGGTGTTCAAATCATACTTACACACACACAAAACACACACACACACACACATACCATTTGCTAAAAACCATTTTTTTTTTTTACTCAGGGGACCTCAAAACGGATATTTCCGGTGAAAACTCGATATCGAAAATTTGACACGATTACAATACTTCCTCTTAATGAAGGAGTAAGAGAAAGTAAAAATATGATTATATTTTAATGCAATATCATTTTTAAAGGAAATTTGTACATTGGCTGGAAAAGGGTAAAAACACAGGTACAAGGCACCGTTAAAAGAAAGGTCGAAGAATTCTGCTACTAATGTTTTTTAATCCCCTTCTAGAAATCACATATAAAGGCCAGGTTTTTACTACCAAGAGAAGTCCAATTTCAGCATTCGCGAGTAACACTCGTTGCATTCACAACTTCAGATCTCTCATTTTTAAAATTCAGTCTGGCAAATAAGTGTTTAATTTGAACACAATAATATTTACGTGCAAGAGTTTCTATATATTTATAAGCTTATTATTATGAAGTACTTAAATTCATTTAGAGATAATATATTTATTTTAAAACAGTGGTGACTTCTTACTCATTTCTCTCTTTTCTAAAACATACACACTCATAAGAACTTTGCAACAACGCTCACGCCACACATTACAACACAAACTACACTCAACCACACACACACCTGTAACTCAACCACATTACAAAACCTTTAAACAGGTGTTAGATGGTGAAAATGAATCACTGAGTGTTGCGTTTATAATTTAATTTATTATAATGTGGAATTATAATAATGTTTTTGAGATATATATATATATTTGCAACAATATATTTAAAGGCAGGCCATTTATTTCCTTTTTGTTGGTCTACCCTGAAAGGGACCGACTATAATAAAATCTATAGGGATCTGCTAGAAAAAGATAATAACTGAATATAAAATACGAAATCAGACTAACATTGCCTTACATGGTGCAAAAAAAAAAAAATCTGGTGTGAAACACTCACACAACTTTCTCTTAGTCCAATTTTCAAAACTGTAATTGACAAATTTTATAGTTTTATCAAATTTGATGAAATTCGTTGGAGTTCGTCGAAAACTGAAAAAAAATGTTCAGTAAAAGCGCACTTCCGGTTTACTAATTTTTTTGAAACTCAGAATTTGGGCTATCTATTTATTTCTAATTAATTTAGTTTGGGTGGTAGAATTGTATAGTCAACTATAATAGCACTTTAGAGAAAAATATAACCTCTCTCCTCCCCCAAAAGTCCCCTTAAATTACTTTACCAGGGGAAACGTTACAAATAAAAGTTGTAGCTCTTTATATGTGTAGTTTACATTCCTAGTTTAAAGAAAATCGTTGGAGCAGTTTTCGAGAAAATATCAGAAAACTGAAACATACAATTCAGTAAAAACGCACTTCCAGTCATCCAATTTTTCAAACTCGGAATTTCAACAACACGTTTAATTCTAATTAATATTATTTAGATGTTAGAATTGTGTAATAAACTGAAGTACCACTTTAGAGTACAACCCACCACTCACCCCTTCCTATAAAAGGGCCCTTATACGCATTTTCCTGAAGAAATGTTTCGATTAAAAATTGTAGATCTTTGTAAGTGTAGTTGATATATAAAGTTTACAAAAAATCGTTGGAGCCATTTTCCGACACTTAAAAGAATGCCCTTAGAAGAGTGGTACTTCCGGTTGAGGATTTTTTCGACCGCCGACCTACTGTCGGATCCCATGGTCCAATAGCCAAACGGAATATCAAGTTTGAACTTTCTGCGATTTTTCATTTTTGAGCTATGCTGTTTACATACATATATACACACACACAATACAGACCATTTGCTAAAAACCACTTTTTTGGACTCAGGGGACCTCCAAAAAGGATATTTCCTGTGAAAACTTGATATCAATAATTTGGCACGATTACAATACTTCCTCTTACGAGGGTGGTTTGAAAAGTTCTCGGAATGTACTAGAAAGAAGTGTCTTACCTCGGTGGAACTGCTTTTATTTTTCAACATAGTCTCCCTGTGGATTAATGCATTTGGTCCAGCGATGTTCCAATGCCTTTATCCCATCTGGAAAATGAGATTCCTCCAGGCCTGCAAAGTACCTCTCCAATTCGTGTGTCAGTTCTTCCGTTGTAGGAAATCTCCGTCCACGAGAAAAATTTTCAGCTTGGGGAAGAGATGAAAGTCTGGTGGTGCCAAATCAGGTGAATAAGGTGGATGTGGCAACAATTCGTACCTCAGTTCATGAAGTTTTGCCATGGCAATAACACTTGTGTGCGGGCGGGCGTTGTCCTGATGAAAGATGACTTTCTTCCTTGCCAAACCAGGCCTTTTTTCGCGTATCTTTCCTGTAGTTGGTCTAGGAGGTTTGCATAGTATTGCCCCGTAATTGTTTGGCCAGTAGGAAGATTATCTATCAGCAGCATGCCTTTTGCATCCCAGAAAACTGAGGCCATGACCTTTCCGGCCGAACGTACTGACTTTGCTTTCTTTGGTGGTGGTGACTCAGCGTTTTTCCACTGCTTTGACTGCTGTTTTGTCTCTGGGGTATAGTAGTGGACCCAAGTTTCATCTGTAGTCACAAACCGGCGCAAAAAATCTTGTTGGTTACGCTGAAAACGGGCCAGACTTTGTTCGGACATTTCCAATCTGGTGCGTTTATGGTCCAATGTCAAGAGCCGCGGCACCCATCTTGCCGATAATTTTTTCATTCCCAAATTCTTCGGTTAAAATGTGATATACCCGTTCAGATGACATCCCTATAGCTTCAGCAATCTCTCGCACTTTCAGTCGACGATCCTCCATGACCATTTTATGCACTTTTGCGATAAATTCTGGGGTCGTAGCACTTTTTGGCCGTCCACTATGCGGATCATCATCTAAGCTTTCCCGACCAAATTTAAACTCGCTGGTCCACTTGGCAACAGGTAGTAAGAGAATGTAAAAAGGATGTTTCATAGATTGGTCTATCTATCTATCTATCTATCTGTTTATCGATTTATTTATTTCATTTTTTTATTCAATCAAGAAGTGAATTTAATTTATTGAATTTTTTATTTTATAGTTTGTAAGAGAATTATTCTAATGATGATGATTAATGTTGATTAATTATTTTCAAAAAATATTACCAAAGTATTTTATAAACGTAATAGACACCAATCTATAATCTATGCATGGTTATTTGAGTGTTATCGTGTTGTGAAAAAGTTTTTCATTCAGAGTGAGAAAGCCGGGATTGAATACGGTTGATGAATAAAAGGTGATTGTGTGGGTACAGCTTGTGTTTGGAATCGTTTTTAGCTAATTGTTAGTTCAACTGATTTACACACTTGTCAGCGTTGAATTTTTTTTATATAAATAATAGTTGTAAGATAACTGGTATGAACTTTTCAACTTCAATATCTTTTTATTTATTTATTTTTCAATAAATATTGAATGGAAAGTGCTCCTCCATTCAACGGTTTTTATTGAATTTCATTTATGAAAAATAATATCTAGGTTTTCTTTTTGTAATATTTATTTATCTATTGTTCTTTAACCAACTCCATGAAAACATTAGGGGATATTTTTGTTCTCCATTATTGTGTAAGGGGAATTACTACATCTTGCCAAAATCTTTGAAATTGAGTTTCCACCGATAGTACATACTTTTTTTAATGTGTGTAGAGAGTACCAAAAAAAAAACCAAAAAAAAAACCATGGTATCTGAAATATGGTTGTGCTAAAATAAAATAAAAATCCTTCGATTCCAAATGCGACCCAACTATTCGCAATTTTCATAAATATGTCTCCAACGATGTTCCTTCAAACTTTATATACAATAAATCTGTTCACAATAAATGCCTAACAGTTTATTTGAAACATTTTTCATTAAAGATCACTTCAATATAATGTTGTTTTTCCATGTTTTTCTCAAAAAAGGGCTCTAACGATTTTTCAGCTGACAATCACGTGGGTGCCGGTATATACGGTGTATCTGGGCAACGAGAGGGCGGATGCAACGAGCGAGGAAAACGGTTAAAGGATACCTTTATAGGCCCCCAACGCTTATTTATTTATTTTTTTTAAAATACTTTTATTGATATTTACAATTGTATGTATAATACAATAAGCAAAAATGATTAAGGAAAATAAAGACATGCGCACATGTGAGGGATATTATTCGATAATAATGTCCCTTATTGTTTACTTAGGCTGTTTGTAAGATGGAAAAGTAAGTCTCGCCGCCACAGGCGTTTCCGATGGCGGGGAGGACTACCTGGATTGTGGGCAGTGGTCAATTGTAGGACGAGTGGGTTAAGATGAAGGAGGAGAGATTCATGGAATTATTTTTGTAACGGGAAGATATCATTTCTGTGATGAAAGGGATTTTTAGGTGCGTTGTGTAAGGTCCAGGTTGGATACGTAATATGGGGCTTGGGTAATTTTGCGGAAGATTTTTGGATTGGAGGGACTGGATTCTTTTTTGAATTGGTTCGCTTGGTTGAGCCCCAGACTTAAGTAAGTCCAAATTGGTCGTAAAATTGTTTTGTATATAAATACTTTTTTGTCTAATGAGAGTTTGGAACGTTTGTCTAGTAGTAAAAGAAGAGGTCTGTATCACGTGTTTAACTCTTGCCGTTTAAGTCTAGTATGTGCCCAACCCTTCTATAAGTTGTCCAAGAGCCTAATTCAAACTTCTATCAAAGGCTGGTTAGAAGAACAGCGCCTGCAATGGTGGAAGAGAACACCAAGACAGAGGCCAGCTAAACTTTTCATTAAGAGATATTTGGCTAAATTTACTAGGGACCTATTCAGCCATAGCCGAAGGGAGATAAGGCTAATAAGGGGTTTATTAACAGCGCGTTGAAGGTTGACTAGACACATGCACCAATTACTACTTGCAGATAACGCGTTATGCCAATTCTGCAGGGTCGAGGAGGAAACACCGATTCACATCCTTTGTAGGGTAGGGTGCCATAGAGGTTTGGGCGTGTGTGTAACCTCTGCAAGGTAGTCGTGTGTAGTAGACTACAGTCAACTTGTTCAGTCATGTGTGAGCGTTACTCTGGGTTTTGAACATCCTCTTCTCTCAAGCGAACGCTGCTTGAGTAATTGAGCGTTGCCCTGGTGATGGAACGTCTTCTTCTCGAGCTTACGCTGTGATTGAGCATTACTCTGGTGATGAAGGAGGTAGGGTAACGAGGTTTATTCAACTGGGGACGAACAATCCCGAAACCACGAGTTTCATGTTGGAGCCACTTTCAGCTTTGCTATTTCTGATTAAGAAGGCGAAGCTGAGGGATGTGCTATAATTTTAGAGGGGGGATCCACAATAGGCGGGATCAATATTTTATACAATATTTCTAACTAATACTATACAAGAATTTAAAAAGTTCTTTGCCCAGCATTTATGTTCAACATCAATAAATATTAGGTTTTTTTCTCGAATTAAAACTCACAACTTTACATGTTGGCAGGTTTTGTATAGTCCGTTAACTAACAAGTTTTAATATGATGAACATTATTTCTATTAATTGCTTTCAGATAATGCACGATTTTCACTGAACATATTTTCACTATTTTAAAATTATATGATAATTATTAAGTGTTTTAGCAACTTTAAATTTATTTCCTTATTTGTAAACACCCACATGATTTTCCTTATTAATTCTATCAGTTATTGATAAATTATTTTTCAAAGTTAGTATTTTTTCCAATTTACAGTTCATTGAATATTCTAAAATTAATTCGTCCATGAAAGTGTTCTAAATTAACAGCGTTTGATATTCGTTAACGCAAAAAACGCCATAATTGAAATAATTATATTACGCTAAAAAGTCACGCTTCCGGTTGAAGTGTTTGAGTCAATGGAACTTTCATAAATCTAAAAGAAATGCAAATTTTTTGCCACGTATGATTTTTTGTTTTGTTTCGTTTTGTTTTTGATTTATTTTGTTCACGCACATATAAACAAACAAACACGAACAAACATACAAATACAAAATAAAACAAGGTTATCAAAGGAAAAAAAATTCTTAATAAAGTCATAGGGAACTTTCAACAATACCAATTAATTGTTGTGATTTGTCCTGCAGTTCTGGAGATCTTTTCCGTGATAGCCAGTTTCATTTTGTGATCATCGACTGGTTGTTTCGGGCGTTCACCCATCATCAGAGGATGTCTTGATAATACAGGGGGATTGCATAGACTTGCACAGAAAAAAAAAATCAGTTTACATTCGACAGGTAATAAATTGATTTTTGCTCTGTGCAAGTCTGGGTCATCATATGTTTTAGCAAGGATATCCTGGTGATGAGGCGAATGACCAAAACCGACAAAAAATGACAAAAAAAAAAAATGCAGGCTATCACGAAAAATATCTCTTATACTAAGTTACTTATTGACACATGATGGGATTATTAATAAAATAAACAATAGAAATATAGTGTAAATAAACAATTAAATTATGTAAAACAATGGTCTCCGATATTCAATTATGCTATCCGATATTGCACATGAACATTCATCTCTTGTCTGAATTGAATCATTCATTCTCGCTTCTTTTTTTTTCATTTTTATTGTACGTGTTTACGTGTTTGGTTGTTGCATTGTCAATTATCACGATAGTGGAAAGATGGTGTTAAATAGGGATGTGCGGGGCTAATGTTATTATTTATTTTTAATTTGCCTTTGGGGAAATACCCCATACAAATACAAATAGAGTTGGCTATAACAATATAATATACAGACAAGACAAAAGATACATATGCATGGATATAAAAATAACATAGATTCAAAAGAAGCCAAAAAAAAAATAAAACAAGGTTCTCACATGTGAAAGTAAATACAAAGCAAAATGTTATTTCTTGAATAAAAGTAAGATACAAAAATAATAATACAAAATTTATTTTGTTTTGTCAAATAAGAATTTTATTCGCATACATTGAAAATCAAGACAAATTTTAAAGAGTTGCAAGAGAAGAACTGTAAATGTATTATTATTATTATGGTCGGGTGCCTAATGGCGCGGGACCTAAGCCTATGTGGCCTTTATCCACCCGATACCCCCCATGACCCCTTAATTAGTCTCCCCCGGTAACTTACCGGTTAATCTACAATATCCCAAGATATCCCTAAACTTCAACTCGCCCAGGCAATCTGCGAGAGTGGTGCCCTCCCAAATACACGAAACCTAATTCCAGCGAAACGGGAACAGTGACATAAGTAGTGGTACACCGTTTCCCTAACTCCGTCATCGCAGTTCTGACAAATGGGACTGGACGTCCTTCCTATATTAAACAAGTGACTCGACGTCCCAAGTGTATCCAGTCACTATCCCTACCAAAGTACTCAGACCTGTCCTTCTGAGGGACAGGAGATACTCCGAAGTTCCCTGCTTACTTGTCTTTACAAATCTTTTGGCTTGGAGGCACCCCTGCGTGTCCCCCCAGCGTTTCTCCAAAACTCTCGTCTCCCAGAGTCTAATCTGTTTGTCACGAAACGTCATTGTGACAGCCAGGGCTGGTTCAGGACCACAGAATGGTTGTGATGATCCCTCCCTGGCCAACTGATCTGCCCTCTCATTGCCCTCTATTCCCGCGTGTCCGGGTATCCAATGGAGGCGCACCGTACCCCTCCGAGCTAAAGCATCCGACATTCTCCCACTAATTTCGAACTCCACCAAGGCTTACTCAAAGCCCTTAGTGCGGCCTGGCTGTCCGAGAAAATCCGCACGTCCTTGAACTCTCCCTGCCACTCCCCCACCAGGCGGCAGCATTCAATCATGCCCACCACCTCCGACTGGAAAAACCGTCGGAGGCCAAACTACCCAAGGCCATCGAACTCCCTCTATCCAACTCCTGAAACCATGCTCCCGCCTCCGACAGGCCAGTGCCCTCCTGCCTAGAGCAGTCTGAATAGCAGCGAATAATAGCCGCTGCCCGACTCCGTTGGCCTCGTGAGATTATCATCCCCTATACTACCAATACTGATCTCATATTCTCTCTCAAATCCCCATTTCTTGCTCGTCTCATCAAGTTTAGACAGCAGAAATCGGTTCACTCTCCAAATCTCATCCTCCTCAATCCTAGTGTGATCCCCCCGAAAGGTTCTCACCCATTCTCCCTTGCACCTCATTCTGAGGTACCCTTTCATCGCCTCACCCATCACCACATGCTGAAGAGGGGTTAGCCCCAACAGCATCTCCAATAATATACGGTAGCTATTGACAGCAATTTTAATTTGATATTTACCAGACAAACGTAACTGACAAAAGATCTTTAGGATGTAAAAAGGTAAATTTAAGTTTACATAACCATTTGTGTAGTATTTGGGATCAAAGAACAGGTTATAGTAGGGGCTGTAATTTCCGTTCTTAAATGATTCAACATCTTTGGTTTTCAGGTACTCATTAAGCAGATTCAACGTTTTGACAATTTCTCATTTAAATTTATCTGGATCACTTTCAAGCAAAACAGACTGACCGTTAAACTTAGACAAGATATTATTTAGCTGAGAGAACCAGTTGAGTTTAATTAGCTGTCGAGTGGTGTGTAATTGCTTTAATTTAAGGAAACAAATTTTAGTTAATGCGAGGCTAATGTTTTTTGTTCGTTTATTTATTAAGTTTTGTTTGGATGTTTTTTGTTTATATAGTTCGGGTTGTTTTTAAGCATGTCAAGGTCGTCCTTTTGTGCCTTTTTTTTTTTGACATCTCCAAGACTGACCTTAATATAGTCGCAAAACGGCACACAATAGGACGATCAGAGGCATACTTGAATAAATTACTTACAAACTTATTATAAACTTATTCAAACTTTTTTTTTTTTTTAAATAACAACTATGTAAATTTACTCGATAACGTAATTTAAAATTCATATTACGTTTCATTCATGTTTCCACTTTTAAAGAACCAATTAAAAATGAAAACAACATGTGCACTTAATCACAATGTAAAGAGCAGCTTTCTATAAACCCCAGTAGATTTTGTGATTCTCGGTTACTGGGGTTGATGCCCACAAAATGAAACAAGCGTTCAAGGAAAAATCTTAGATAAAATATCAATTAATTTTTTTGGAAATATCGTTTTTGATCGAAAAGTAATGTCACAAACATCTGATAGATACTGTACAAAACGGTTAATAATAAATTAAAAATAATTCCTGGTAATTAATAATATTAAAAAAAAGAAATAAATGTATATCACTACCTCAGATCTTAAAGAGAAACTTGATCACAAATTATCAATCAAGCGAATGTTTTTGATTCGTAAAGACTTTTATAACTTTAACGGCTTTTATCTAAGAATACCATACTTCTTTATATTTAAAGTTAAGTAAGTCGGAATATTCAAAAAGTTTTTTAGAGTAACAGGTAGGCAAGGTGGAAGGAAGATAAGCTGTTCAGTTTTAATTTAAAAAGAGCTAATTATTTCTTCATTGATTAAGAAAAAACTTTGATGTCTTTACATGAATTTTTGTAAGTAGAGTTTAATTTTTTGTTTAAAAATGAGATGAGATTAAAAAAAAAAAAATCGATAATAATTCGAATTATTACAAAATATTAAAGAAGAATTCAATAATATATACGAGAGTACACTGTCCGGAGGCCGGCAGTGCACTGAGAAGGCTCCGGGAGCCAATGACCATAGATGTTGACGCACCTTAAATAAAAAAAAATAAAAAAATAATCCAATTCATTGAATTGAATTTCTCTCAGACAGTTTTACGAAAAATAGTATTAAATAATTGATAATACCAAAAGAGTTAATTGCTTTCAAAAAATCTAGTGTGGAAAGACTTTCTCTTTGCCATATTTGTTTATACCAAAGACAATTTTTGCATATTTACTCGTTTCTGTATAAGGTTGTCTTTTCTTTTCTTTTTTTATAAACTTTTAGGGTTCTTTTTCGGAGAATATAGATCGATCGATTAGTAATATGATATTATTAGATAGAAAAATACTGTATTGAATATCCACTATATTATTTGAGATGAGGAAATTTTAATTCTTGCTGGAATAAATTTAGTATTGTAGGGATATTTATTGAAGTTTATTTAAGCGGCTTCGTTTCATTTAATATGACTTCCGTCAACAGATTGACTAGGTGGGGGAAGAAGGGCATTCTAAAGTGTTGAGGATTCAGTGGTCGGCTTTTTCATTGTATGAATGACAGTCTATCTTATCAATTCACAGTTAGACGATCATGTAATTGACTGGCTGACTTAAACACATCAACGGACTAACTGAGGCATTAAAAAGAAAGATTTGCTAGTTCAAAAATTGAGAAATTTGGCTTGGAGACCAATCAAACAAGTCACTTTAATGAGATTTGGCCGAATAATTCACCGATGAATCGTGGAATAAAATCAAAAGAATTTCTTAGGTAGTAGTGTACTCTCAACATTTCTAGTAAATACAAATCAAGTTTCGGTAATCAGTAGACGAAGTGATAGAAATTAGCATGGTCTTAGAACAATGAATCCAAAGCGTGGGGTGATTCCAAAGCGAGCATGAATCTGTTTATATTTAACAGATTTGAACACTCCTTACTGGAAGTCTCTTACGAAAGTACATCTAGGAAATCATGAAAAGTGATAAGAGGCTCCCTATACAGTTTCGTCCACACTATAATATATAACAAGGAAAAGGCTATTCGGCTTGATAAAAAAGCGCTAATGATATCTCTTTATACGCTTTGTGTAATGGGATCAAAATCATCATGTATTCATAGTAGGGTCCGAAGAGAGAGGAGAAACACAAAAATGAATGAAAGTTAGCTATTCTCCACCTGTGCCAGACTAGGAAGGGACAGTTCAATTCATATAAATTCGAGGGGCCAGTATTTTATATACCTAACTTCCTAACTTCTATATGCTTGTAAAGAGCTTGCAACGTGTGTGTTCTTTCATTACACAGTGTTCAGCATATTATCTAGTTTATTTCTCTAAAATCCATTCTCTCTAATTCTCTCTCTCCTTCTCACATCTATTTTTTTATTTTATTTAAGGCGCGTTATTGGTCATTGGCGCCCGGAGCCTTCTCAGTGCACTGCCGGCTTCCGGATAGTGTTCTCTCGTTACAGACAACACTGTCCATTACCTGACAGTGAGCTGTACAGGCTCCTCGGAAGAAAAAATCTAAGGGTAGCAGCACTGAATCCTCCGCGTGGGAGTCCAGTACGCTAACCACTCAGCTATTCCCTTCCCTCTCATATTGTTATATTAGAGCGAGACATATATAAAGAGACAGGCTGGCTTAGTGATGAGAAAGTAGTAGAAGGTTGCTGACAGGTCGTAAACTCCTTGAACTGTACTTTATCGCTCTATTTATATGAATTAACTGTCCCTTCCTAGTCTGGCCCCTAGGTGAAGGAGTAACTAACTTTTTTGATTCAATTTTGTGTTTCTCCGCTCTTCGGATCCTATGAATCTATTATAGTGATTCGGATACCCTTACATTAATAGAATCAGCTTGTATCTTTCAATAACAACTAAATTCTCTTAAAAAATGATTTCATTGGTGGAAAAGTGAAAGTTATTGTCCAAAAATGTCCAAACACAACCTTCACTCTCAGACGTGCCCATCTGCCTTCCAGGTTTCTTAAATTAGATTGTACTACATTAATACACTAAAACCGAACGATACAATGGGCTAGCTACATACATGTCTGAAACGGCAACCACTCAAGAAACGTTACTATCTTTTCGCATGACTCCTAGGCAGCCAATCTAAACTGACATTAAACAACTAAGTATTGTTATATAACACGCCACTAACACCGATTTGAACTGGATGGGCGCGAAGATGCTGCCACGAATATAATGCACGTGAGAAGTAGAGAGAATGGGTCTTTACAAACTGCAAGGACTTTACAAGTACATAGAAGTTAGGTAACGAGATATATATATATATATATAGAGAGAGAGAGAGAGAGAGAGAGACTGGCTGGCTGAGTGATGAGAAAAGGTCGCTGACTGGTTGTAAACTCGTCGTAAACTTTACTGTTGTTCTCTATTTATATGAATTGAACTGTCTCTTCCTAGTAGTGGAGTTCTGTCTCTGCACACACTAGTTGAGGACAGGTTTCGTGGTTTAGGGATAGTAGAGTCCTGTACTTTTTATTGTTGGAAGTGGGCTTGTTGGTGTACTGCAAGGTCCAGTTCCGCCAGCTCAATAGAATCATTTATCACCCGAGCTACACATGTCTCTTCCTCGTCTGGCCTACGTGGTGAATAATTAACTTTCTTGATTCATTTTTGTCTTTCTTTGCTCTTCGGATCTTATGAATCTATAATGATTGGGATCCCATTAATCTGTAAATAACTTTTAGGATCTTATGGAAATGAAGATTCGCGTCAGAATTTTGGAAGGAAAACAGTAATAAAATTATTCCTTCAGGTAAAGTAAAAATTTCCATCAAAAGGATGAGTGAAGTAAGCTGACTTTCACTGTTATTGGCCTAAGGAATTGTCCGGATCTAAGGATTAAATAAACACAACTAAGTTTTAAAGAAAATCAGTAGACTTTTTTTTTTTTATGAGAAATTTTGGGAAAATTGAAAAAATATATTCTTTATAATTTAGTTTGTTTGTTATCTTTGTTTGTGAATCTTATAAAGGAGAGATCGCCAAAGAGAAAATCCGCGAGCCTCTCACAACAAAAATCATTCAATAATCTCACGCTTCCGGTTTTCTAGAGTTTGTACTAAAATCTTATTATCAAAAGCAGTGGTGGTAACTAAACGGAACAATCAAGTTTGTGTATGCGGTAATTTTTTCGAGTTTAAGATATTTCTTTTCACAACATATGCATACACAATCAAACCAATTGCTAAAATATTGTTTATTAATCCAAAGCATTGTATCTCCTGGTTAGTTCAATTTGGAAAATTTGATACGACCATAATACTTTCTTTTTTAGCAATAAATATAGCAATCAAAGAAAGTAAAAATAAATTCCTAAAATGGGTAAAAAAAAATTATGAAAAAATGGAAATAATTTGAACAATATATTGGGGCAAAGGGGTGGGGGTTAATATAAAATTTGTAAACAAATGTTGTATGGTCTATTGTATAAAATATAAAAAAACAACAACACATATTTGGTGCTGTGTTTGTTAACAATATATGTATTACATCACTGGGTGTTCCAGTGTTTTCATTTGTATATATATATATATATATGTGTGTGTGTGTGTGTGTGTGTGTATACATTTTATTGAAAAGCACAACCCTTTGAGAATTGTTCTGATGATACGGTTACTTTACTACAGGACTTCTCTCCATATACACGGGCATTCTTAAAATTTATATGAAGTCAACATACCATCAACAAACTTTGTGTTTGTTGATGTGGTTCTGTATTTGTTTGTGTGTGGGGGGGAGGGGGGAGTATTTGGGTATAGGTATATGTATGTTTTAAAAAATTACTTTCTCTTGACAAATTGAATAAACATTTCAGTATTTAAAAAGAGAATTCGTTAGAAAGTTGTTCAACAATGTCTCCCACTTTGTGAGAATATAATATACTTTGCTTTCAATTTTTCTTTGCATCAAAAATTTTATAATTCAAATATGAATTTTAATGATTTTAATTTTGTAATTAGAATTTTAATTACATTCAGACACACACTCACACACACACACACACACACTCTCGGTAATTATTTTTTTTTTTTTTTTTAGGGATATCATATATTTCTTATTTAGTTTCTCTTACTTCTCGAAAGAAGAAATATTGCATTCGTGTCAGAATTTAGAAAAATGAGTTTTTGTAATGGGATCCGAATGCCCGCAAGGGGTATCTGTTGCTTGCAGTTACTGGGGAGTAGCGACCCCACCACGGATTACCACCCTCCATGTATTCCACGCACTTCATCAGAACAGTAAACAATACACTTAAACTACATACACTCTACACTTTACAGACAAGGACAAACACAATACACAAACTACGGTCTCCTTTCCCTAGTTAATTGGCGAAAGCCAAGGGAGATGGAAGGGATTAGCTCAGAGGTAGGGCGTGGGACTAGCAACGCGGAGGTCCCCGGTTCGAATCCAGCATGCTGCCCTTAGATGTTTTCTTCCTAGGAGCCTCTACAACTCACGTCCGGTAATGGGCAGTGTTTTCTGTAGCTAGAGAACTGTGCTTGAAGGGCGGCTGTGCATTGGAGAAAGCTCCAAGGAGGCACAATAGACCTTTCAGGTCGTAGTGCAATTATCCCTTACAAAAATCTACAATAGGATCCAAATCATTAAAGATTCATAGGATCTAAAGAGCGAAGAAACAGACATAAAATAAATCAAAAGTCAGTTATTCCTTATCTAGGCCAGACTAGGAAGGGAGAGTTCGATTCATATAAATAGAGCGACCGTGTCCTAACTGTTCCAGTCAGGACAGTTTTACAACATCCTAGTCAGCAACCTTATCTACTTACCTTCTATTTACTCAGCCAGTCTGTCTCTTTATTATTCTCTCTTACCTGACTTCTATTTAACTATAAGTCCTTGCAATTTGTATGTTCTATTTATTATACAGTGTTCAGCATATCATCTACATTATTTCTAAACTCATTCCTAAATTCATTCTCTCTAATTCTCTTCTTCTCACATCCATTATAATTTTCATAGCAAATGCATGTTTTTGAGGTCTCCCAAAACAAGAAAAAGTGGTTCTTAGAAATTTGTCTGCCTGTGTGTTTGCTAGGGGTAGAGCATAACTCCAAAAATGGAAAATTGCAGTGAGTTCAAACATGATGATATTTCATTTTAAGTGGTGTCAGGAGAACCAACAAGAAGGGGAGGCCAAACTACATAATAACTTTGATCCATAGATTCCCCCACCACCCCAACTTTTTGCGATTTCTTCAAAATGGCTTCAACAATTTTTTTAATTTTATGTGTGTGATTTTCATTATTGAGTTATGCTTATCAAAAGAACACCGTATATATATATATATATA
This sequence comes from Triatoma infestans, assembly GCA_011037195.1. NCBI lineage: Eukaryota > Metazoa > Arthropoda > Insecta > Hemiptera > Reduviidae > Triatoma > Triatoma infestans. Next base: position 49,293 of record JAAEAF010000513.1, read on the forward strand.
TATATATTCAGGTGTCCCAAGATATACGGATAACGACTTTTTCTCGGAAACTAAGATAGCTAGAAAAAAACTAAAAAATATGTGTCCCCCCCGTAGTTTTTTGTTAGAAATCCAAATTTAATTTGCAAATTTATTTTGGTGCTTCCAGAAGCGAGGTATAGGCACCAATTTCATTTTTTCAAATGGGAAGGTGTGGTTTTTATTTAAAATATAGATTCCTCCACCATTAGAGATGTATTTCTTTGGTCGTAAGGTACAATTGGCAGCAAAAAGCATGTGTATGCATCTCTAATACTGCGGGCCAGGTCGTGCAAGATCTGTAATTAATGAGGAGTAAAATTTATAATAAAATAGTACTTTTCTTTTTATTCAATCAAACAAACCCGTTATAATATCATTTTGAAATTTCTTAAAAGAATCATGTTTTCATTCATAACTTGTAAAATATCGCTCCGAGAAAAAAACCGTTCAAGTAAATTTTTCTTACAAAAAATAGAGGAATCTATTTCTTAAATGAAAAACCACACCTACCCATTTGAAAAAATGAAGTTGGTGCCTGTATCTCGCTTCTCGAAGCACCAAAACAAATTTGCAAATTAAATTTGGATTTCTAAAACAAAAAACTACGGGAACACGTATTTTTTAGTTTCTTTTTTCTAGCTATCTTAGTTTCCGAGAAAAAGTCGTTATCCATATACCTTGGGACACCCTGTATATATTATATTTATACATGCATACTCACTGACACACACACACACACACACGCAGAGCACTAGATAACACTGCATCTTACAGCAGTAAGTGAAAGAAAGAAAAAAATCTAGTGTGAAACACTCACACGAATTTTCTCTTATTGCAGTTTACAACATTTACGTGACAAACTTTCTCCAAAATTATAATTTCTACTATATATTTAGTTGTGTTCAATTTTATAATAATTTGGAGAATCTAAATTTAATTAAATGACTTTTTTTTTTTAAGGAAACTCTCTCAAAAATTCTTTAAAGGAACTTTCGCGGATAGAAGATTCAAATAAAAATGATAGGCCGTTGTATGCGTAATTAGTATACTAAATTGAAGGAAATCTTTCAGTGTTTTTTTTATGGTGAAAAACGCATAAGAAAAAAAACTGGTCAGTAATATCCCATTTTCGGTCAATTGATTTTCTTCAAACTCGGCATATTGGCAATATATTTAATTCTAAATAAACTGCTGGACAAAAGTATTGCATAAAATTTCAAAATGTTACCTTTCATGATAATACACTTGACGTCACTTGATCGTTGATGTCCCATTTTTCAAATAGGACAGATAGAAGATGGTTAAATGAAGCAAACTTGGCTTCCAAGACTCGCCGCTACTGTCCCTCTTCTCACCAGGGCACATAGAGTCGTCAAAAAGCAAAATATTCACGACTGCAACATGTCAGTTGGACAACAAAGGATTGGAAAAATCTTTTATTCACAGATGAGTCGAGGTTCACCCTACATTCTCCAGATGGAAGGATGAGAGTTTGGTGGCGTCAAGGTGAGTGTAGTGGAATCGTTTATTGTATGATCTGATCCCACCGTGATACTACAAGATGTAGTGGAATCGTTTAATGTGATTCCTGAGGTATGTAGTAGATGTCTTGAAGAGGGCGGAAGTTAGTTTAGAGATTTTTGGAAGTTAGTGCTCGAAGTATCAACACGGAAATTATAAAAATACACTGTATTTGAACAATAATTTAAACGTAAAAAAATGGTAACTATTAACAAGAAATACTTAGAAATAAATAGAAGATAAATAACTAATAAATTAGAATGATTAAGATAAATAAACTAAGATGCACAACTAAAGTAATAAGTATCAATAAAAACTGTATAGGGACGCGTAAACTGCTGCTCGTATATGAAGACGTACTCAAGTATAATCATATAATCATCCCCTCTTCCAATGGGGCGAGTTTATATATTAGTGTTGGCCACAACTCACACCAAGACATCTGTCCTAGTGTGCGACCTTGGTTAGTTTGGTGACCACCGATTTAGGTCAGTGGCCCGCCTTAGCGGTGCTTGCTTTGATGTAAGGGTATTACCCTTGGTTTGTTTGTTTGGCCGGGCCTTGTCTTGAAGTCAGGCAGCTGGCTAGGCCACTAGTTGTAAATTATTCTTTCTTTGTTATCTGTTGTGAAGGCTTGACATTGCTATGACTTTGCCATGTCATTACATGAGTGATATGCAGAGGCTAACATTTCTCCAAGAGTGGCTTTTGGTGGAGGCAGTGTTATGATTTGGGGAGGCATAAGTTTTGACGGACTTACAGACTTATACATCGTGGAAAATGGGACGCTAAATGCCCGAAAGTACCTTGAAGAGGTTTTTCAACGATATGTTGTGGCAATTTTTGAAAGAGTCGGTGATGATTTTCTCCTATTAATGCAGGACAATGCCAAATGTCACACTGCTCGAGTTGTACTTGAGTACCTACAGGATATTAGGATTCGACGTTTGGTTTCTCCACCGAGAAGTCCAGACTTAGATCTAATAGAACACCTTTGGGATACAATTGTAAGACGGCTCAGACTTCGCCTGATTGCCCCTAGCACTCTCAGGGCGTACAACAGTTGTTGACGAATGGAATGAGATTTCTCAAGAGGTTATCCAAAATCTAATCTCTTCAATGCCAAGAAAGCTTGCTGCAGTTATCAGAGCAAGAGGAGGTATCACTAAATATTGTTAAAAAAAAATGAAGAAGTGATAATAAATAAGAACCATTTTAATTTTGAATTTTACAGTTTTTTTTTTTTAGCATTATTTTTTATTCTGTGTAATAAAACCAGGCGTTTTTTTAATCTTTCGTAGTTATTTTTTTTTCCTTTGGATTAGAGTTTAACATCATGAATCCATAAAAAAAAATATACGAAAATACCTTTCAGCTTCAAATTATAATATTTTGAAATTTTATGCAATACTTTCATCCAGCAGTTTGGTATTATTTTGGTGATAAGACTTGTATATTAAACTGAAATATAGGATTAAACTCATCTCATAGGGGGGGGGGCATGTAAAAAAGATTAAATTAGTGTAATAAAAGTAAGGGTGGCTATTGTTTGAAAGGGTTTGCTAGTAGCTGTAGTAGCAGGCACCTGTTATGAAGGGTTGCCCCCTATCACATGGTTTAAGGAACTAAATATATTAATTTATATAATTACGTACCGTTGGATTCGATGGTTTCATCAGAATCACAATTTACACATACCATAAATTGACTTATTAGCTGGTGTATTACTAAAAATTGTGTGATTTCCACTGCTGCCACATGTTTCCCACAACTAGATAAACTTTTCAGAAATTCCATAATTCTTTTCATTTGAATCTGTATGTACTTAGTACAGTGCTGGGATACGAATGATCAAGAAATTTTGAAAATGTCCCTTAAATCATGTCATTGAGGGCAGGTAAAAAAGGAATTTACTGCTTAGAATTTAGCCGGTAGTAATTCCAAAGGTTAGAGAGTGTATAACTTGTTACCTGCCCCCTATGAGATGAGTTCAACCCATTGAAATAGCACTGAATAAGTAAACATTACCTCATACCTTCCCACCAAAAAGCCGTCTTAATTTAATTTCCCTAGAGAATTGTTTCCAATAAAAATTGTAGCTCTTTATATATGTAAATAGCAAACCAAGTTTAAAGAAAATTATTCGAGCCATTTTTGAGAAAATTGCAAAAAAGTAAAAAAAAAAAAAAAAAAAACATTCGATTGATGTTTCCGTGGGTTAAACTCATCTCATAGGGGGCAGGTATGAGGTACCTTTTGGTGGAGGCAGTGTTATGATTTGGGGAAGCATAAGTTTTGACAGACTTACAGACTTACACATCATGGAAAATGGGACGCTAAATGCCCGAAAGTATCTTGAAGAGGTTTTTCAGAGATATGTTGTGGCAATTTCTGAAAGAGTCGGTTATGATTTTCTATTAATGCAGGACAATGCCAGAGATATCACACTGCTCGAGTTGTACTTGAGTACCTGCAGGGATGATTTGGATCTTACTGTCGAATTTCATGGTGATAATCTAAACGAATTAACAAGTTTGAACATTCTTCGAATTTTTTTTCGTTTTTTTAAGCTATGCTGTTCACACACATATACATAAGCATATACAGACAGACAATTTTCTAAAAACCACTTTTTTGGACTCAGGGGATCTCAAAACGAATATTTCCGGTGAAAACTGGATATCGTAAATTTAACACGATTACAATATTTCCTCATACTAAGGAGTATGAAAAAGTAAAAAGTCCTGAAGAAATACTCTAATTAAAAAGTCTCCAAATACAGTAATTGTTATTGTTTTAAAAATTTTAATGCCCTCATTTTATAATGACATTAATACTTATCTAATGATTTACGGTCATTTGGCTTCAAAGTATTTATTTATAGGTAAGGGGGAAGATTTTGAGGTATATATACAGTAAATTGGTGAAGTTCCCCCTATTTTAGAGTTAGAGTTATATAGCGAAAGGTACTTTAATCAAAAAGGAAAATGGCTAAACCATGAAAAGGGTCACCGTGTAGAAAAGGGGAAATGGTCAAATAATAGGTGCAAAGTACTACTTCTGTATCAATAAATTCTATTCAACATTCCCTCTGTTGTGTTTTGTATTCCCTTTTATTAAAATATTCAATGTTTTAATTTTATCACCTGATTCATGGGTAAATATATTTTGTTACAAATATTACTATTAAATGAAATAAATTTAAAAAAAAGAGGAATGAATAGAAATAAAAAGAGATTGGGTGGTAAATGTGTTTGGAAAATAAATTGTCTGTCCAGAAGTTTTCTGCAGATAAACAGTTTCAGTTTGTAATGGGGCCAGAGGAAGGCTGTACTTTATCACACTTAATAAACCTTTGGAATGTACGTGACGTCATTTAATGTACAGGATATATGAGGCTAGTTTGTTATTGTAGCCCTAAAGTTTGGAGGCCTTGGCCCACTTGAGGAAATGATCTCTCACCAGATTTGTATTATATTCAGATTTTTTTTTTTTTTTTACGTCTTCTTGTGATAAAGAGATTTGAAATCTCATCACTTCTTTTAAATTACTTTTCCACTGGAAACAATGTTTTAGAAAATCTTTACTCTAGAAAATTAAGTTTTTATAAAGTGTTAACTTTAAAGGTATAATTCCGAACAAGGCTGCAGACCGCAGACCGCAGAATGCAGACGCAAGCTGCAACGTCAAACCGCAGGCGACACTACTGGTTTGTATGATTTTATATGGATTGCATTCGGAACACAGCGGCTCTGTCGCCTGCAGTCACGTCATTTCTAGACCGCAGACCACATCACTGGTCGAGAACCAGTACTGCCGCCGGCGACAGAGAAGTTACACTGTTTTAAAAATGAGTTTTTCACAATCAGATGAGGAAAAGTTAATTAACTTAATAGCTAAGCATGCAGTAATTTATGACGTTAGCCACGCTGAGTACCGCAATAACTTAGTAAAAGATAAAGTTTGGAAAATTATAGGAAAGGAGTTAAATAAAGACGGTGAGGTTATGTTGTTCTTTAATTAAATGGATTTCTTTAGCAAATGAAACATACATGACTAAAAACACATGTTTGACAAAATGACAAATATAAATACTGCTACATAATGTCCCGGCATTTTTTATTTAATCGTAAGCGATATTTTTCTAGTGTCAACAAATCACAACCTTACCAAACTACCGGTCCTCTGCCAACAAAAGACACAAAATTGAATCAGTTGATTCAAACACATCTGACATGTTGTCTATGTTAACGCTTTGAAGTGACTGCAAGCTATTTGTCGCTGCGTTCAACATTGATCCGACCGCAGACGGCAGAGCTGCTGCCGTCTGCGTCTGAAGCCTGTCGCTGCAGTCGGTTGCTGCGGTCGAGTTCGGAATTGTACCTTAAAGGTAAAATTTCGAACTCGACCGCAGCAACCAACTGCAGCGATAGGCTTCAGACGCAGGTCTGATCAATGTTGAACGCAGCGACAAATCGCTTGCAGTCACTTCAAAACATTAACACAGACAACATGTCAGTTGTGTTTGATACAACTGATTCTTTTTGTGTCTTTTATTGGCCGAGGAAGAGGACGATGACTTTTTGTTATTATATACCAGAAAGAAGAAAAGAAAAGCAACAATGCCAACGGTATATTTCAAAAATCCATTATGGGGAAAAAAATAGCATCCAATAGATTTAATATCTCAGGACCGAACAACTACCAGAGTCAGATGTGATTATACCACATTTCCTGATTGGAGACGAAGTATTTACACTAAGTAGTTTTATGATGAAGCCCTATTCTAAAAAATTGGCAAGAAGAAATGTGGTAGAGAGAAACAACATACTACAGATTATGCCGAGGTCGCCGTGTGCCAGAAAACGCTTTTGGGCTATAAAGTCAAGTATTTAGAGTGTTTTATACACGTCTTGCTGTAGCGCCAGATATAGTTGATGATCTCATATTAACAGCTTGTTGTTTGCACAATCTTCTTTGTGATGGTTATCTCGAAGAAGACAACTCTCCAATTTTCAATTATATTAATGAAGAGTCCAGCCGGGACAACATGAGAAACTTATCTTGTTTTGGTGGATTTTCTAATACTGAAAGATTTCAAATCAGTGACAAACTTAAAACTTTTTCTGCTGCGTAAATGGCGCAATTTCCTGGCAAGAAGCCGCAATTGGTTATGGAATAGATAGGAATGAATAGTATATATGTATATGTATACGTATGGGTATCTGTTGGAGTCAATTATTTGTTTAAATGTTGTATCATTCATAATGCCTGGGTAATTTGAATTAATTCAGCGCAGAAGCAGGCCGGTAATTTGGTAAGTTTGTGATTTGTTGACACTAGAAAAATATCGCTTAATTGATTAACAATGCCGGGACATTATGAAGCAGTATTTATATATGTGTTTTTAGTCATGTATGTTTCATTTGCTAAAGAAATCCATTTAATTAAAGAACATATAACCTCACAATATTTATTTAGCTCCTTTCCTATTATTTTCCAATCAGCGTGGCTTCTGTGTTAAATCAGCGAAAAACACTGTAAATTCTCTGTCGCCGGCGGCAGTACTGGTTCTCGACCAGTGCTACGGTCTACAAGTGGCGCGACTGCAGGCGACAGAGGCGCTGTGTTCCGAATGCAATCCCTATAAAATCATGCAAAACCAGTAGTGTCGCCTGCGGTTTGACGTTGCAGCTAGCAGTCTGCGGTCTGCGGTCTGCAGCCTTGTTCGGAATTGTACCTTAAGTGTTCAAAATAAAGAAATATTTGAATAGAACGTTCAAATTTTGACATTCTATTGTTTGAGCATTTCAAGAAGCAATTAACATTCTAAAATATTTCATTCCGGTCTATTTTTTCTTTAACAAAGAACAAGAAAGCAAACAAAGGATAGTGCGTCTTTTTTATTTTATTTATTTATTTATTTTTATTTAATATTGTAAAATTGATGTTGAGATTTAGTCATAAAAAAAAGAAAAGTTTTTCAAATTTTCACCGATGTTTTGGCAAATTTATTACCATCTTCTGGGTTTCAGCGATCATAACGAACATCAAATTTTGTATTTTATGTTGAATTATTACATCATAAGTGCCTTACGTGTGTAATCTTATATATAAAAAAAAAAATCAGGTGTGAAACACTCACACAACTTTCTCTTACACCAGTTTTCAAAATTGAAATTGACAAATTTTATAGTTAGTGTATCACATTGTAATGAAATTCGTCGGGGTTCGTCGAAAACTGAAAAAAATGTTCACTAAAAGCACACTTCCGGGTTACTAATTTTCTTGAAATTCGGAATTTTTGGCAATCTATTTATTTCTAATTCATTTTGTTTGGATGTTAGAATTGTATAATCAACTATGATAATACTCTAGAGAAAAACATAACCCAACCCCAACCCTCCCCCAGAAGCCCCCTTAAATAAAATTATCAGAAGAAATGTTTCAAATAAAAGTTGTAGCTCTTTATATGTATAGTACACATTCTTACTTAAAAGAAAATCGTTGGACCAGTTTTCAAGTAAATACCAGAAAACTGAAAAATACATTTCAGTAAAAACGCACTTCCGATCATTCGATTTTTTTTAAACTCGGAATTTCGACAACATATTTAATTCTAATTAATATTATTCAGATGCAGAATTGTATAGTAAACTGAAATAGCACTTTAAAGGAAAACCTAACCCCAACCCGCACCCATAAAAGTGCCCTTAAATGAATGTTTCCGGAGAAATGTTTGAAATAAAAGTTGTAGTCCTTTGTATGTGTAATTGATGTATAAGTTTCAAGAAAATCGTCGGAGCTACTTTTGAGAAAATTGCAAAAAAGTAAAAAGACCAACTAGTAAAGAAGAATTTTGACAAATGACCCACTATCGGATCCCATGATATAGTAAAAATAAATAAGTTAGTAACAGTATCGTAGTGATTATTTTAAATGTTATGGTTTTTTTTTGCTTCTGCGGCCATTGCACATCAAAAACACTTAAATCTTCAGGTTGATACAGCATCAGTGGTTTCTTATAAACTGTCGTTTCGTCTATATTGCCATAGGCTTCTTCAAGGTAAGTATTGACTTAATTGCTAATAAATCAACGCTGGCAAAAGCAGAGTGGATAATTGTAGAAATAGACGACAATAGCGGACTGTGCGTGGTTCTCCCTCCATTTTGAACGTAATTGGTGTTGTGCTCCGTATGTACATGAATATGACTATCGCTACTCAGAGAAAATGGAAGGGAAAAAAACATTATAATCAACATTTTTCGAGAGCAAAACAGTACATTTTGGTAGAAGAACGTTGTCATTCACCAGCCAATCACTATTGAGAGAAAATTAGCTTCTTTCTACAGCTAAAGCTTTGATTGATATTTGTGGATTCTGTATTATACTTTTATCTATGTATAGTCCAAGATAGCGGACAACATCAGCAACAGAAAAGTAATGCTTCAATCGTATACAAGAGGGGAAAGAATGTGTCAAAGAGTGAATGTCAAATATTGACATTTATTTTCATTTAAAATTGAAAATACCCCTTTTCAGGCTTTGAACCATGATTCAAGAGATGAAATATACTTCTATGGATGTCATTGGTAAGTAAGAATAAAACAGATGCCATTTGCGAAGGATGAAATAACTGTTTCAGATGGGTTGTATGGTTGTATGTGTATCTTAATTAAGGATTGTTCAACCATAGTTCAACCTTACCCATATTTAATGGTCAGTTTAATATATTATTTTTTACTTTCATTTCCATATTTAACCACTGAACCACTGTATTTGAGCCAATTTTCAAAAAAAAAACGAAAAATTAAAGAAAAATAAAGTCCAATAAAATTGCTTTCCTGTTGATGGCAGTTTTGACCGAAACCTTTCATGTAGACAGACCAATAAATTCCTATGATTTTTCATTTTCTGGATATTTCGTTTCCCAGACACTTACATTATTATTATTATTACCTATCACAGGTGGGCTATACTCCGGCACTGCAGCCAACAGAGGCTTATTGTGCCATCCCCGATAACCTCTAGGAGTTTAAGGAGTTTCACCACCACATCATTTTGGGCTACTATCTCCTCAGGTCGCAATGTACCAAAGGTCTCGTACCTCAATGTAGTTATTGCTACGCAATCAAAAAGCAGGTGGCGGGCCGTTTCCTCCTTCTCCTCCTGACATAATCTGCCCAAGGGATCCACGCTGATGAGCCCTACCCTGTGCAGATGCTTCCTGTACCTGCCATGACCCGTAAGTAGTCTCGTCACCAGAGAAATCTGGCTCCTACTCAGACTAAGGGTCGTTTTGGTCCTTCGTTTACACAGCCTTAGCATCATCCTTTTGCTGTGTGTGTGGGACCTGGGCTCCTCCTCCAGAGCTCTTCATGCTCGGAACCACTCCCTAATCGCCGCACGAATCGCTCCGCTAGTGAACCCCAGGACAGGCTCTTGACCAATGGACGGAGTATTTGCCCCGTTCCTGGCCAGTTGGTGAGCATCTCATTTCCCTCAATCCCTATGCGTCCAGGCACCCATATCAGTTGTACCTTGTTGTGCCTGGAGAGTCTCGACAATGCCTCTCGACATTCCTTCACTAGGGATGAGGTAGTTCTGTAAGCCTCTAGGGCTTTCAGTGCAGCCTGACTATCCGAGCAAATTCGGCACAGACCTTGATAGCAATACCTCAGCCTGGAATATTGTGGAATATCTGCCCAGCGGGCTCTCAATACGTAGCTGCGGGCCTATTCCACGCACTCCTGCTCCAGTTCCGCTGCCCATCCTAGTACCATCAGTAAACCACAAAGGTCCTGTTCGGTAGCGTTTTTCCCACCCCTTGGCCCATTCCGCCCTAGAATTTAGGAACACCCGAAATGGTAACTCGAAGTTATATATTGAACAAATGCTATCCTGGGCCATGCTTAACACCGGGCCCGGATTGACCTTTAGCAATATGTCCAAATGTTTCTCCAAAGACCATTGCTGCGCCATCTGTGAGCACTGGCCCTTGCCTCTGCTTGCACCAACAGATGCAGCGGTGTCAACCAGCAGCACCTCTAGCGCAGCTGTCGGAGCACTTTTAAAAGCCCCCCTAACGAGAAGGCACGCCAGCCTTTGTACTCCGCTGAGGCACTTCATAACCGTCCTCTGCTCAGTTTTAGGCCACCACACCACCGCCCCGTAGGTTATGACAGGTATGATGGCCCGGGTATAAATCCAGCGGGTCATTCTTGGAGTTAAACCCCATGACTTCCCATAGGCCCGTATAGCACAGCATAGCGACTTCTTTGCTTTCTGCGCTATGTAATCTAGATGTGCGTTCCATGTGATCTTGGTATCCAGGATAACTCCCAGATACTTAACTTTATCTGCCACATCCAGTATCTCCCCGAAGTAGGACAATGTCTTATATACCTCAATGTCCCTCCTCCTGGTAAACGGTACGAGAGTGGTTTTCTGCGGATTTACCCCAAGGTCCACCCTTCTACACTACCGCTCTATGCATCTAAGCGCCTCCTGAAGGAGTTCCCCAACCATGGGACCGTGCCTGCCTCTGGCTAGCACCACTATATCTTCTGTGTAGCCAAGCACGGAACATCCAATGTCACTAAGCTCCTTCAGTAGTTCGTCCACAACCATGCACCACAATAGGCACTTAATACTAAAACTCTATTCGCTTAAACATTTTTTTTCAAACTTATGGAACCACAAACAAGTATTTCCGGTGATAAGTCAATTTCGACTCATGGAATGATGATAATGGAGCTGGTAAAACATTTTAAATACCTGGTCGCCCACTTAAATGAGGAAGGAAGAATGGTAGATGAAATAAGAGTGCGAATAGATACGGCAGGAAGATTTTCTCAATGTTATCAGGAACAGTTATTCTAAGAAAGAAAGAAGTGTGCTCACACGTGAAAGAGCTGTTTTTCAAGAGTATATTCCTACCTAGTTTTAACATATTCTTGTGAATCTTGGACCTTAACTCTGCAAATAAGAGAGAGAATTAGGAGAGACAAAACAGGCCCTCTCTGGTACTCTCTGACTTAAAAAGGCTAGAGTGGGAGAACCGGTATATAAGCCAGTGAGAATCTACCTAAAGGGATATATATATATCTATCTATCTAGATATCTATCTATCAGATTCAACCATACATCGCATCCTGTCATATCTCTACTCTCACCTTTTATTCTATAAAATCATTACAAGTCCAGTGCAGTTGGTGTAAACTTATAACTATATTATAACAGTGTCTTCATATCTCGTCTAATTAATCAAACCTAATTTCTCTCCTCATCAACTCCATTATAAAAGCCAACTAAAAGCGATGGAAATAGGATACTAAGAAAGGTGTTACGCAGGACGGACAGTGATAGGATATAAAAATACCGCAGTGATAAGAGGCCTAGGCATGGATCAAGAACATGATCATTTCTGCTGGTACGGCGCCATGTGACCAGAATATTCAAGAAACGGATTACCAAAGTGGAGCGAAGAAGGCGATGAGGACACCTCCGAAGAACATGGGAGCAAGACGTGAGGGAAGGTCTTGCAGGCTAGAGCGGGTAGAGAGGAGTAGTGGGAAAAGCTAGCCCTTGATGTTACAATAGAAGAGAATCAGTTTATGACGGCGATTGTGAGTTTCCACCATTTTGCCATCATTAGCAAAGTGTCGTCTTAACTATACGCGATATAAGACCTTAACTTGTATAAATGGAGTGCTGTATAACATCATCCGCATACATTGCTAACAATAGATAGATACAAACAAAATATTGAAAGGATCCAATCAAAAATAGAAGAAAATTGCAAGCTTGTCATTTGCTTGATCATCTGTTGTTGAAAGAACATATCTTCTGACAAAATAATAAGTCTATGTACTCATATAGAAAAGAAATAAAGTTATTGCCAAGTTGACAGAATTTGTTGTTACTTAAATGAAACCTTCTCAATACAAATATTTTCTATATCAAGAAGGTCAAGATTTACTAGTCAGAAATACAAGTAAAACTTCTTTATAATAAATAAAACTTCAAGACGAAATGGATTGAACACATATGAAATGTTGGGGATTAAAGCTGTTCCAATTTATCTATTGGAACTTAAATGTAACTACCCAATTAATTGAAGTTGGTTGATATAAATTATTAAAAAAAAAAAAGAAATAAAAGAAATATATGTAATTTAAGTGATGAAATAAAATATCATTTTTAAAGAGAATATAATCCTCTAGAAATGAATATTACTTTCCTTATTTGAATTAGATTTTTTTTCCTTTTTTTTTTATATATGAGGAATACAAAAATAGTGGAATCTGTAATCTTGGCGAGATGTGAAGCTGAGATTATATTTTCATATATATATGTACATATTCCTAAATTATTCTAAAAAATATCTTTTCAATCTTAGAAAGGATTTGGAAATAATACAAGAGGGTGCAATCAGGCCCACCATCCTTCGCAGAGTTTTTATTTCTACATAATAAATCCTCTACTGATCATAACTCATCTGCATGAATTATGATTTATTAGGGGAAATAACTTTGACCAAAAAAAAGTGGATGATACCAGTCTATATAAGGATTGGAAAGAAAATATACTATTTTGTAACAATACTATTAAGCTGCACCCGGCTTTCTACATTATTCCAATGAACTATTATTTTCCAAATGTGTCCGTTTTTAAGAAATCAACAATTTTAAGCAATTAACCAAAAACCCAAAATAAATTCTGGGACGCATCGTGCAGCCCAGTATAAAAGAACTAGGCTGTGCTGGCGATTGATATTGTTCTTGTTTAGTTGGATACCCAGGACCGCACGTGAGAACAATCTCGGATGCGAACAACTTCACCCCCCCCCCCAGGACAATTATTATAAAACAGACAATTTTCTTGAAACTTAAAATTTTATTCCTAACATACGTAAATATAGAGGTCGTGGAACATAAATATAGTAGATTTATTGAAAATGTGGATGGGTCCGCAATGCTTCCCTGTTGTCCGCTGGATAATACCAGGTATTTTATCCATTATAGCATGCATATTAATTTTTTTCCCGGCTCGGTTTCGGATTTTCATCCATAGTCAGAGCAAATTCACTAAGTTCATGTAGAGAGTTTATTTCAACGTAATGTTTCTGTTACACTCACATTTGTTGGTTGTATATATGTGAGGAGGTTATTAGGTTATGTTACTATATAATAAGCTTTATGTTATGGAATTTATAATAATTCCACTTTGTCATGAAAAACACACGCACACACATAATAACATAACCTTATAACCTACTCACATATTACAACCAACAAATGTGAATGTAACATAAACATTATGTTGAAGTGAACTCTCTACACGAACTTGGTGAATTTGCTCTGGGGATGGATGAAAATCCGAAACCGGTCAGGAACAAAATCAATATGCATGCTACGACGTATAAAATACCTGATAGTAGATTTAGTTTATATTCTACTAGTAGTGAATCTATTATTAAGGTTTTGGTCTAAAACGGCCAAACGAAAGAACCATTTTATTGATTAGATTTATTTTAGTATATTTGCGATTTCTTCTCGAAAAAGCTCCAAAGATTTTCTTGGATAATGAATAATTTCAATTTTTTAGGGATATTGCAGGGAAATTATTATTTTCATTATATTCATTCATGATTCCCCGTATTAGATTGTTTTTGTTTTTTCTTCTTTTTATGATGTGTATGAATAGGTAGCATTTAAAAAAGAGATGGGAATTCCAAAATGTATTTTCATTTTCCCTTTTAGATTTGTTAGCGCCCCTGTGGGCAACTGATAAGACCCTCTGGACAGTGTACAGGATTATGGTTTTTCAATTCATAAAGAGTTGTTTTCAAAACCATACCCAACCAGTTCTACTTTTTGTTTTACATTAATACAAATACCATGTATATATATAATTCTATTCAACCTTTCCTCCTTTAGATAAATTATGTAATATTTTGTAAAAAAAAAAAAAAATGTAATTGCGTCAGCTTATATATAATGGAGTAATAATTTATTATTTACGCAATGGATAATTGTCATTCGCCATTCGTATTAAATATTCGCATTTGAATTACCATTCGAAACTCTGAAATGAATCCGCTCAGTCAGGCATTTGAGAACAGCCTTTGTACGCGTACATGGATGGTTCAAGAACTCCAGAAGTGACTAAGGCCGGGAGTGTTTGGCCCAAGAGCCGCCACACATTCGGAGTCTATGGGCATGTTTATCAGCATCCTGCAAATGGAAATTCACGAATTAGAAGATGTATCCAATTTATACTAGACAGAAAATATCGGAATCAAAATTTTGTAATCCTATTTAATAGCCAGGCCGCCATTAATGCATTGAGCTCATATGTCATCAGTTTAAAAATTGTATGCGAATGCCTTGGTAAATCAATGACCTGGACAGGAACAGCAAAGTTATTCTTGTGCCATGGCAGTTTAGCGTGGAGGGTAACGCGATAGTCGACACCTTGCCAAGGAAAGGCGCTATGTCCTCCCTTATGGACCCGGAACCAAACTGTGGAAAAGCGATCAGTTTCTTCAGGAAGACTTCAGGCATGGGGAAGAAGAGAAAAGAGCACAATAAAATGCTCCCTAAACTGAGGCCCGCTAAGACTTGTCTGAACGCCAATGATAAAAATAATCTGAAATGTGCATTAGACTGAGTAAAAATTTGGCGAGATTAGCTTAGTAGCGGTAGCGCACTGGATTTGTAGAACGCGGATGTCCCGGATTCGTGTTAAGCATTATTGTTGCTCTCAGATTTTTCTCGATTTAGAAGGCCCTATAACGATAGTACAGTCTGTAACGAGAGAACCTAGAGACGGTAGTGCACTGAGAAGGTTCCGGGCGTAAATGACCTAAGATGTTCACTCGCCCTTCAGTAATTAAAAAAAAATAATAGTAGCATCTTTACTATAGACTCATGGGACACATCTACAGATTATGTGAAGAGATGGAGGAGTCTATAATATACCTCTTAACCGCATGGGACACTATCATCCACATACGGATTGGAAGCCTGAGTAGTTACCGGGTGATGGAGAAAGATATACCCTCCCTAGAATCTTACCAGATTCTGAGATTTCTCAGAGATCTTAATTTGGAAGGGATGCTATTAAATGAATGGTCCCATTCTGGCACCAGCAAGGTGGCACAATAGACCTCTATTGGTCGCAGTGCACTGTACTTTCTCCTCTTCCTCCCACCAAAAAGAAATGTTTTTCATGTAAGTACCTTGAATTTCGTGTCTAGTCAGATATATCTCCCAATAACATCAGTAGCCCAAACTCAGCATATTGTTTTGTGATTTGATTGAGGAAATTTTTTGTGAATGAATTGTAATATTTTAAAATTTTTTTTCAAGTACGTAACATTATTCTTAATTAAAAAGTTGAACTTTTTCAAATTGAATAAAACATTGAATTTTGTCTATAGCAATTTGCGCATTGAAATATAAGAAATCGCTTGTACGATCATCAAATCCGGGTTCCATTGTTAATGCGGAAATTTTTTGTGAATGAATTGTAATATTTTAAAATTTTTTTTCAAGTACGTAACATTATTCTTAATTAAAAAGTTGAACTTTTTCAAATTGAATAAATCATTGAATTTTGTCTATAGCAATTTCCGCATTGAAATATAAGAAAATCGCTTTAAGTTTTTCCACACCGCCATCCTTGCATCCAGCTCTGATCCCATCAATGCCTCCACTCTCTTACAGACTCATTTAAATAAAATAGAATCTTGGGCCAAAAAATGGCGGATTAAACTCAACCCACAAAAATGTCAACAAATCACCTTTACTCTGCGTCGTGCCTCCTGTCCTTCAGTAACCTTCAACTCAATACCACTCTCTCCTGCAAACTTAGTTCACTAACTTGGGATGTACATCCACAAAAGGCTAACATGGAATCCACATACGAAACTAAAAAGACTGGAACTTAACAAACGGAATAAGTTACTACTCAGACTAATAGGAAGACAATCGAAACTACCTCTTGAGCACAAACGACTAATATACAACTGTCTACTTAAACCGATGTGGACTTACGGACTTGAACTGTGGGGTTCAACCAAGC